>JAODUP010000364.1:287500-432500 GCA_025642065.1 Paralvinella palmiformis
TGTTTTCAACTGCTCCTCATCATTAACCGACTTCGACTCAACTGTCTCGTAATCGTACAGATACACGGAACCTCGTCAAGGAACCTCGTCAAGGAACCTCGTCAAGGAACCTCGTCAAGGAACCATCACAAACAAATACGAACACAACAAACCTCGTCCCTTAGGTACGGCGAGCCAGGGGGTGGTGGGGCTGCGAATTTAAGGTTGGGGGGGATTGGGAAGGGGTCCGTCCTAAGTCCGATCTTTGTGGGGCGGTCACAAACACACACGGTGACACACACACACAAGGGCGCGCGTACACGCACATGCACGCACACGCGCGCGCGCCACACACAATGTATATATATATATATATATATATATATATATATATATATATATATATATATATTATACACACACACACACACACACACACACACACACACACACACACACACACACACACACACACACACACACACACACACACATATATATATATATATATATATATATATGGCACAGAATATAAACGGGCATACACCACTGAATAGATATACACAAATACATGCACACACGGACAACTGTACGGGCAAAGGCCAAGTGTCCAGGGTACCTTGAAGGTTCACATTTAGTCAGATTTCTTGAATTTACCTGCGTAATTTTATGTGACGAATAAAAACATAATTTAGTTTTTGGTGCCAACTATTTGTTTAGCGAGCATATATATTCGATTGAGGTGAGAGGCTCAGTTCCTTCGACCCGGTATGACAAACAAAGGCGACCGACCTGGGGCAAGCATTTGTGGGTTTGGTGATGCCGAGTGATATGGGCCTGGTGACATGGAGTTTTATAATAATAATTTAATAATAATAATAATATATATATATATATATATATATATATATATATATATATATATATATATATATATGGGTATTCTAGTAATTAGTGTAACCAAGGTTCGGGCACCTTTCGGGGAAGGTTTTGTCTCTGATGGTCCACACTAATTTAACATTTAACTAGCCATTACCTCATCCATCTAACACGCATCCTCACAGTGACAAATGATAGGACTAATGATGCATAACTCATGTTGGTGAAAATAAATTTATACACCCTGAGGAATCAGCCTGGCGTTGTGTTCACAGTTTGTGGTGGTTCTCTGTGCCAGTGGCGAGCTAGCCAGGTTCACGGGCTAACTAATTGATCGGTGATAATCTGTCTGAGGGTGGTCCAATGACTCGATGTCGGCATGGACAATAAACGTATGAGTGAACGCTTAGGATCACCACACACACACACCACGCGCACACACACACACACACACACACATACAGAGAGGGGGTAGTCTCTCCCAGGACTTGCTACCACTTCTCTGATGGCTTCCGTCGGCGAGAACTCCGCGCCGCGACAAAGCAGCGGGCCATCGATCTTTGGCTAAATGAAATTAAAAACCATTGACCAAACGGGCAGACGTCATCTCGAAAATTGCCAACATGAAAAGAACGGAAAAACAAAGGTCCGCCATGCTTTCACGGTATTAGTCCTGGCCCGTTGTCCGATACTCGGCGTGTTTTCTTCGCCCGGAACGCGCACAATGCCGGCGAACAATATCCACGAAATTCGTCGTCAACCGATTGTCGAGTATGCTAAACGCTCCGTGGTGCCTTGTGTTTGTCGGGCGGATGGCCCCGCTTAGCGGCTAATTGTGTTTGCTTCAGACATTGTGATCGCTGACAGGTAAAGAGATAGCTTAACGATTTCTGGATCAAATGAGATTAGTTTAGATTAGATTAGATTGCGTAGGAGATTTACGGATTAGAAACAATGCGCGCCCTACCGGGCCCACCTAGTCGTCGCCAGATGGGGGGGGGGGGGAGGTTATTGGCGCAGACGGGGGTGATGCTGGTGGTTGTCCCGCAAACATCGTCCAATCAAATCAGCGCCGTTCGAAATCTGGACCATTATCGACGCGTTTTCTTCTGTTTCCGATCCAGGTATGGTTCCAGAACAGGAGAGCCAAGTGGAGAAAGAGTGAGAGATTTCAGCAGCAACAAGGACAAGGGAACAGCGGTGACGATCCAGACGGCAGACGATCGGCGCATGGGCTAGAAGACGACGACGAATCCGGAAAACTTCTGGACGTCACCGATGACGCAGACGATGGTGAGATTCAGAATGGCGAATTAGACCGCCGCGATTTGGGCGTTCCGGATACGAGAACAGATTACGATCACAACGAAAACAACGTGAAACTTGACGAAAATGATGACGTCAGACGCGTGGTGGAGCCTGTCCCAGAGGACAGCGGGAGAGAGTCCGGAGTCGCTGATGCCATTCACGAATCTGGATCAAGATCCCGACGGACGACGTCGTCACCAGACAGCCGTCACGTGCCTGGCGCACAGCCGCCGCCTCAACAACAACAACAACAACAACATCCGGGACACTTGCGGAGCTCCGCTGATAATTACGCAAAATTTAACGACGTCACAGATCACGTGATCACAGCCGACCAAGAGAGCACGATCGATTCGGACAACAGATCGGATTCTGACGCCAAAGACACCAATCCGGATCTCCGGCAGAGATCGCCAACGCCCACGCCACTCAGTCAGCCCGATTACCCACCACGTCATCTAATGACGTCAGCGTCGTCCCTTTTGCTGACGTCATTTGCGCACAGTATCGGCAACCCGCTGCTGAGCTTTCACGACGCCATTGGTCGTGTGAGACCAACATATCCCGGAGGCTTTGAATTGTAAGTGCTTCACACACACACACACACACACACACACACACACACACACACACACACACACACACACACACACACACACACACACACACACACACACACACACACACACACACACACACACACACACACACACACATATATATATACATAGCCACACAAACACACACACTGAAAGCACGCCGGTTTAATCTGCTTATCATTAATAAAACTAAACTATTTATTATAACTATCTAGTTTCTACAGCAGACATTATGTTAGGTTTGAAAATTTTATTATATCATCTTAACAGCTCTGAGGCTCTGACCTAAACATAATCTGCTTCACCCTAAATATCAATTTTCTCACAATAATTAAAGCTACCAGTCTTAATAATTATCGCTTCGTGACATCTGCCAGTTAGCCAAACTGATCTTTGAAGAGAAAGACAATAGACAATAGCCGGATTTACATATCGGCTAGTATGGGCTGCATCCCAGGGGCACCAAGACTAGAAGGGCCCCAGGGTCCGCTAGTCCTGATAATTTAAGATATAAGAATAGAGGCGATTCTTATATTTTCAGATTTAATGGAGCTTGTCTGATTTAATTTGTAACAGTTTAAAGTATTTGGGGCGACTCTAGTTGGAGTGGGTCTTTTAAATTCAAGGGACCCATTTAGCTTTTGATGCATCTTTTTATATACTTATATCTTAAAATATTTTTTTAGACTAAACTGGAGTTTTTAGACACGGGGACGAACAAACCTAATGAATGGGCCCAAATTATATTAGCCAAGGGGCCTCATCAGGGCTAAATCCGGCCCAGTCAATAAAGTTATAAAATCTGTAATGTTAAAAGTAAAAGATAATTATAGATATGGCTGGTTAGTCAGTTAACATAAACATTCTGATGTCACTGCCGTCACTGCCGTCATCTGACTTGTTTTACTCCGAGACAACACGACTGTAGGTGATTTTATGTTTAAGAACTGGATTACTTGGCCCCATCTCACATATATGGTGTCAACATACGTGTAAGATATCTGGCAAAAATTCTGAACACACACACACGCACGCACACGCACGCACACACACGCACACACACGCACACACACATATACGCGCACACGCACACACGCACATACACACGCATAGAGAGAGAGAGAGAGATTTTGATGTTATATTATTATATATTACAGAAGACCAGGGTTAAAGCCAGGATATGATCCATTATTTGCTGCCAGACCATTCCTACACGGACCACAACTAGCAGCCCACTTCCATCATCCGGCATTTAAAGGTAGAAATAATAAATATGCATTAATGGGATCGGGAATAGAGTATAGGAAACGGCGTATTTTATACACCTCTGTACGTCGAGGTGATTTGACAGTGGTCATATCAATTGGTGAAATATATCAACATGCTAATTTATTGAGCAATGTATAACTTTTGATGATGATGATGATGATGATGATAATATTTTATCTTTTTGGATGCTATGCTGTATCGTGTCTAAGTTTAATAAAATTTATAAAACAGGAATAATTCTCAGGGTAATTCACATTTTTCACTCACTCACTCACTCACTCACTCACTCACTCACTCACTCACTCACTCACTCACTCACTCACTCACTCACTCACTCACTCACTCACTCACTCACTCACTCACTCACTCACTCACTCACTCACTCACTCACTCACTCACTCACTCACTCACTCACTCACTCACTCACTCACTCACTCACTCACTCACTCACTCACTCACTCACCGGCGTCTTCTCGTCATGTTTATTTCAGGTCTCGGCCTGTGCTCGTGTTGCGGTGTCCGATCCCCGCCCGCTCCGCTGCCCTGCTCCTCGTCCCTGACGTCATCTCTGACATCATCCCTGACGTCACCGATCCACCCGCTGCTCTTCCAGCACGAGCATCGTTCGTCGAGCGTCGCCGAACTCCGGAGGCGCGCTCGGGAACATTCGGAGGCGCTCGCCATGGAGGTGGGCGTGTCGAAACTCGCCGAACACAACCCGGCACGGGAATCGACGCCGTGACTCTACGGGTACGTCACGCGTACCGATAACGTGCCGGATCAAAGGTGGACGAAGTACGGAAGAAATGTTACTCCAACCAATCCACCCCCCACTCCACACCAACCCCACCCCCTAAAAAAAATGTACAGTTGCCAAAACGGATAATGCCGTGGGATTATCGGCCCGGATATATGTCACACACAAAGACCGACAGATGGCGGCACTGGCCAAGCGGCCTCAGGTATATTTGCGTTCGTTCCGTTGTGTTTCGTCATTCGCCGTAAATGGCTTTTCGTTTGTTGTGGTCGTTGTTGTGCTCGGATAGAGTACGAAATCTGCTCTCTTCTTTGTATATTCGTCGAACTCGTTTTCGGTTATTAGTTGGCAGTTTTTGTTGTCATCAGTATGGCCGGCTAAGAGGTAATATTTAATGACATCAGCAAATGACTGACTTTGCCGACGGTAGCCATTTTTCTAATCGGACTTTTGTTATTGGACGAATACATAAGGTCGAAAAACTGTAATGGGAGGAGGGGGGAAGGATCGGGATGACGTCAATCAGGGCGATAAATGGGATATTACCGCAACTGGATGGAAGATCGTAAGTAAAGAATTTCGTTTCGCTTCTAAATGGTTTCTTTTTATGCTGTAATATTGAATCCCCCCACCAAAAAAAGAACTGATTATTATTATTATTGTTGTGTTTGTTATTCGATGTTATTATGTTCATATATTATATATCTGTGGTCGTGTGATCTGTAAATAAGAAATGATGCGCCATTATAGAAATGTGTACAGGTGTAGCATTGTTTACCTGTGTTATGTGTGGTTGATTATGATATAAAAATGATACGAAACTCGACTTGTATTATTCGGTGTGTGTATGGGACGATGGTAGAATGTCTGTTAAGTTACGCGCACATGTAGATGTGTACAATAATAATAATAATAATAATAATTGTAGATGAAAGTGTAAAACTATTAAAACGATAAACAATCTACAATTATATTTAACCGTTATGTCGCAGCTATATAAATATAAAAATATTAAACGAATATTGATACCAGTCATGTAAGCAGACACTCAAAACACACACACACACACACACACACACACACACACACACACACACACACACACACACACACACACACACACCAGTAATATTTAATAAACAGAAGCTTAAAAATAAACAAATATCGTGACCATGTATACAAAACTTAAAACAGTTTAAAAAAAATACGATTGCCATTTAAACCGAAATCAGAAACCAATCACGTCTCTTTAAACTTGTCTGACGGTCTATCAAAATGGCAAAATTTTAAAATGGTTTCCAAAATTCATCATTCTAAAACAATGTAATTATAGACAGGACACAGTTGAAACACAACAGAGACGAAATGTCATGGTCGCTTGACACAACTTAATGGACGTCGGTGTAGCAGAAACAGTATAACACATCACAATGTTTTATTATCGGTTAACATGTCAAAGTCATATCAGGGCTATAATCAAAGTGGCATCAAGGCCATATCAGAACTATATCAAAGATAATTCAAGGATATATCAAAGGCATTATATATATATATATATATATATAAAGAGAGAGAGAGAGAGAGAGAGAAAAAAATAAGAGATATATAGATAGATAGAAAGAGAGAGAGGGAGAGAGAGAGAGATTAAGGATCTGCGAAAAGTAAGACATTTTTCTAAATCCATTTCTGTACAAAATACATCCACAGACAGCTAACGTTCACGTTCCTGCTTCGTCGTCGCATTCTTTTGTGCTACAAAAGAAAACTACCTCCAGGTGCCACCCCGACAAAGAAAACGGGCCGTAATTCACGATAACCGTCACAGCGATGGTGATAACTGGTCGTAATTCTCAATAACGGTCACCGTGACAATAATATGTCGTAACTCGTGTTAAGTGTCATCATGACAATAGCGGGTCGCTCGTCGTAATCAATTGTTACGAGCACCGAAACATGGAGCTAGGCGATGTCTCGACGTCGCCGACGGTGCAGAATTATTGCTAGTTACGGTGCCGGAAGTCGGCGCCAGTCGAGCGTACGGCGATCGCCGAAATCCGATCCCGCCATCAGGGGGCAACACGGTCGGCGTTAGAGAGCCCGGACAGGGCTAATGTGCTAATTTCTGGCGAGTTTTTGTTACCGGAAGCTGGTGTGACGAATGGCCATGTCGGCTCGGGGGGGGGGCTCAAGAAGGGGAAGACACACACACACACACACACACACACACACGGGCGCTCACACAAACTCATTATGGACGTGGTTATGTGATTATTCATATCACAACTAAAATGTGTGTGCACGGATCAGTGTGTGTGTGTGTGTGTGTGTGTGTGTGTGTATGGTCAATTATTGTCCACCCCCATCTAAGACAGCCCCGTCCATCCCCACCCCATCGACACACACACACACACACACACACACACACACACACACACACACACACAGAAAGTCAAGGCGACATCTAGCGGGGTGACAGGAAACGAGAATTGACTTTAGCCAATCCGGCAAATCCGTTTCGCTGACGGCAGATAACGATCTCTTCATGTCTCTCTCCGGACACCGAAAATCACATGATTTACCGGCGTCCGGATCACGTGCGGGCGATAATAGGGTGGCATACGGATTCGGCCGTCTTCGGCGACAATCGGTTTACGCCGTCCTCCGCTCCGACCGGAAGCGGATGGCGATAACCGTAGCGGCGGAGTGGCGAGGCGTCGACCGGCCGGAAATGCGATTAGCGTCGGTCGGCCGTTTCCGGTCGGAATCGGGGCGGCTAAGTATCGGATTTGGAGGCGATTTTGAATTGCAAATTGGCGGAATGAAGCCGTGGAAACTATAACTAAGTAATGGCGTGAATAATAGATAAATGAATTTCTGGAGAGGAGGCCGGCTGCTGGTAGTGCAACACCTGAGATGAGCATTAGTAAGAGGCAGGAAATGTCATTTTGTGGCCGACACCTGGGGGGTGGGCCCGTATGGATGACGTATACCGGGACACAACTGTGATGAAATATACTATTGGCCGTATCTCTCTCTCTCCGAGTATGTGTGTGTGTGTGTGTGTGTGTGTGTGGTACGGCCCCACCGCTTCCCCCCGTGTGTGTGTGTGGGGGGATTCTCCCCTCTCTGCGCGCGTGTGTGTGTGTGGGGGTGCGAAAAATTGGTGTCTATGTGTGTTGTATATATATATATATATATATATATATATATATATATATATATATATATATATATATATATGGGTGTGTGGTGTGGGGACTGCCGAAGATAATGAAACGAAGTGAAAAATGAAACACCCTTTTGACATAACCCGGCCAGGTTTCGAACCTATATGCCAAAGCTATGTAGCCAACCGCTCACGGTTAAGCCATTAAGTCTTTGTGCGTTTGTTCTATCTGTATATACGTGTTGATGCGGGAGTACGTGCGCGTGTGTGTATGTATGTGTGTGTACGCGTGCGCGTGTGGGTGTGGTTACTTATAGGAGAGCGTGAGAGAATGTACGTATCTCTTTGTTTTGGGAATCCTATCTATCCCATTTCAATTGTTTGTTTATACAAATATATAGTATTATATTTTAAGAACCTACTCTTACGTTGATCTTGTTTCCTATTTATTTTCTTATTTTCAGCAGCTATTTATTTAGCCTTTTTGTTATTTTATGGACACTATCAGTGACATAATAATGATGTTTCTGTTGTATACATGGCACACGGTTTTGCACACGGCATGCGATTTCCAAAGCTGACGTCATGTTCAAGAGAATTTCTATCGGATCGAGTTTGTACACAAACATACAGATTGGACACCTTCGTGGACGTTCATGTTTACGGTTTGACGACGAATTTGATCCGTGAAAGAGTGGATTATTGGGAATACTTTACGTGGAACTAAAGAAGAAAGGTGACAAACATATATTGACCACAGATCTTTGGTTTTTAATGGTCAGCTGTAGGCATCACGCAGCTTCTTAGGCTTGAAATGCGAGCTTCGATGATTCGCTGATCGAATGAGTGACCGACTGACTTCACTTACTCCTTCACTGACTCGTTCACTCCTTCCTTCCTTCCTTCCTTCCTTCCTTCCTTCCTTCCTTCCTTCCTTCCTTCCTTCCTTCCTTCCTTCCTTCCTTCCTTCACTCACTCACTCACTCACTCACTCCCACTCCATCACTCACTCCTTCACTCCCCTTCACTCCTTCAGTCACTCACTCAGAAGAATGGAGCTTACGTGTTTACCTACAATACGACAATGTCTGGCCGCCAGGTGGAAAAAATATCCAATCAGAGAGCGCCTACTCAGACGCGTGATTACCAATCCTTAATGCCATTTACAATGACGACTGAACTGTTTAATTACATCAGGAGTCGGTTAATCAGGATACATAAATCAATCATTGACAGATCAGCCGAGTCTTAGCGCCGATTGCTCATAGCGAACACCTGCTGCCGGCAGGTGTAATTAATACAAACCTCTCTTAATTAATCCGCCATTTTTATAACGATGTTAAGGGGGGGGGGGTTACAGGACTAACGGCAGTCTATCTTATGAATAGGATGATGAGATGTGCTTCATACTGGATACTGGCTTTGACCATCCGAGGATAATAAGCCAACGGAATGACCAGGGGGGGTACGGGGGGGGGGGCTGTATGTGAGGGCGTTGGGGTTCGGGGCGGATAAAACGATAGTTGTAATGGTTCGGCGAAAAGAGTGTTAGATAACAATACGATAGGACTCCGGTTCGAATCAAGAAACGACAATCAGTGATTGTAGATGGCACTGAAAATGACCACACACGCACCCGAACACCCATCGAAAACACATCGAAACCCATCGAACACACATCGAACACACATGCTTATTAGGTATTTGACCCTCCAGCAAATATCACAAGGCATATTATGCTGCGGTTGAGATGTTCCCTTTTCTGTGCGTGCAGACTGTATGTTTCCAGGTCCATGCGTTCTAAGAAAAGTTGATCTAGAGCTGTATATTCCGTGCACTATTTGCGTCTTTGGAGGCACGCCGTTTAAGTGTTTGGCCTGGTTATCCAGCATTTAAATGACTGTAGCAGACACAGTACGCTCTTAAAGCATGTACTCCTGACTCAGGAATAGAAACACTGCATCGCATCTCTAGCGGTGGCATTGGACACGGCTCGCGCGGTTGTTGTGTTTTATATAACAAGTTTACTTGTATATATAATTCACCTTGGTTGTTTGTGGGAATAGAATTATCCTTCCTAGGTCCAGTTATGTCCAGTTTGTACTATGACATTCAAGATTAGCTCTAATCTGCTTGTCATAAATAACATTTAAGAACTACAATAGTTAGAATAGCATAAATTAGGTCAGGTTTGAAAATGATAACATAGTTCAAACAGTATCGAAGCTATGACGCGCTATTACGGTCTGCTTCAGCGCAGATGTCAGTCTTTTAATAGCAATTAAGCTAAATAGTTTTAATAGTAGTCGCTTCATGACGCCTGCCCGTTGTAAAAACTGATCTTTGAAGACGGTAACAATTGGGTTATATAGTTTATATACTATTGCTTTGAAGAAAGATACAGCAATTGAAAAATAGCTATAAATAGGGCTGCTTAGATAATTAAGCTAAACAGTGAGCTCCGGTGGCCTAGCGGTTAAGCACCCGGCACTTGGTGCCAACGGTCGCAGGTTCGAACCCCGTAAGAGGTCGAAACTTTTCCAGGGATTAATTTCTCGGCTCACTACTGCCGTCTCCACTGAATTATTTAAAATAAAGGGGGACGTTAAAACCCCCTGAGGACGTATTTCGGCTCCATCCCTCCGTACTGCTCCCCTGTGAGTGGTGGGGGAGGAGGTTTCTCAACCACTCCAACATAGAGGCTGTGCTGATTAAGCGACAGCCTGGGGATTCTCCCCGAACAACAAAACAAACAAACAAACATTAAACTAAACATTCTCACTATTGCCGTGATCTGACTTGGGTGTTTTACACCCAAACTCCACGGCTGTAGGTGATTCGTATTTTGATTTTGCTTGGCGGCTTAGGGACTGGTGAGACATTAGACATGTCTCAGCAAGAAAAGTCGGTTCGAGATCTCTGTGCCTGTGCCTTATTATACACAGCTAAAAAAAAACACACACACCTAGTACTATTTACAAGATGGTGTGGCAGATTACATGACCATTTATCAGCGGGTTACATGATAAAGTTCTTAGAGTGAGAGAGGCCAAGAGTTCACTTGTCCCCATGACAACGTCAGCTTGTTGCGATAAACATAAAAGCAATCCCGTTCAGTACGTTATGTATAATGCTGTTTAGTTTTCATCATGTCATATTGTCGATTTGCTAAGATGTTTAGTTTTTATGTGTGTTTTGTCGAATTGCAAAGATGTTTAGTTTCATGTATTTTCTCGATGTGTCAAAAAGTCTAGTTTTCAGGTGTTTCTCTGTGATGATGATGTTTATTATATCAGCTTATTATATTCTAAACTTGTCCCATATCTGAGTTATTACTCAAACTGATTGTCGTAAAATATCTGGTCATACTTAGGACTTACGGCCGAGGGAATACTGCATAGGGAAACATCCAATAAACACAGGTATCTTGGCTCGATTCCACCTCTGATCAGGATTTTTATAAATGACTCGTAACATTTAAATGACAAGAGAATCGGGACGAGATATTTTCATCACTAGCTTATTATGAAGTATATTTTCATAATAAATATATATATATATATATATATATATATATATATATATATATATATATATATATATATATTGTAATATAAATATTTTCTGGTGTATTGTGATCAAAGAGATAGTTAATACTAATTAACTATGGATCTCTCAGGTAAATGCGAAATGTGGCTAACTTGCACTTAATTGATACATTTTCACTTTTCTATTTTGAACTGGACAACGATTTGGCATTCAAATTCCACACGGAGTACTATATTATAAAATGTTATATTTAAGTTAAAAAATAAAAAGTCAAACGAGGCTGACGTTCGTTTGGCACCGATGACGTCACACGCAAAATGGTACAATCGAGCGAGATTCAGTAGAAGTAGACAAAATCCAATCCAGAGATAATTTCAATATTTTAATGCCGAATAATAGAACGAACAATACAAATTTAAGGCGACGCTTTATTTGATGTGAATTAACGTCAAATTCGAAATCTTTCCACGTCGACGTTAAATATATCAGCCTTTGAGGAACAGCGTGAAGTCTGTAATAGAACAAAACTTTGAGGCTCATTTAGAATCAGGTAAATTAGTATATAATTAGATTTTAATAAACAAAAGCCGAGCGGAAGAAATCAGGTAATTTTAGACTAAAATCAGAGAAGGAAAAACCTCACCGCGTTTATCATTTGGTATGTTTGGGTATGTTAATAAAATAGTCATAGTTTTATGAGAGTAAAAGCTGAAACGACGAATACAATATATTAATGTTGCTCTTTTGGTCTAGTTTGAATACAGCGAATGGATAATAATAATAATAATAATAATAATAATAATAATAATAATAATAATAATAATAATAATGATAATAATAATAATAATATACAAAATTTATATAGCGCCCTATATAACCTGTAAGAAGTTTACTCTAAGGCGCTTGACAATAAATAACTCGTATAGATGCTAGAGATTTACATCTTTAAAAATACATAATTCTTTCCAGAGAAAGGATCAAAGTATGAACACGGATTCTGGGGCGTGACCATTTCGTCATTTGGAGCGTAATAAATAATGAAGGCACGAAAGAGTGGGTTTAAATATTCCTCTTCCTTCTAACTCAACTCGCCTCAATTCTACACAAACTAAACTGTCTGCGGGTTTAGATGGCGTACCCGACTCAAGGTTTTACCAACAGCTGATGAATCTATCAATCAGGCGTGACACCGGAATACCTGTGTGAACTCGTGTATCCAGTAAACTCATTCCTGATGTCCAGGCTTCAGGTAGACGTATCTCGGCCTAAGCAGGTTGGCGATTATCCTTCTAGCATTGAAGCCTCCACTTTGTGTAAAAGGCCGTCGATGAGGATTAGAGGTACGTCGTCTCTTGAAAAGTTTAAATCTGTTCCATTGCATAATGATTTTGTTCAAACCTCATCCATCCATAAAGACGGTGTTAGTGGCATCGTTCTCTGGATGACACAAAGCGTCTAGAAATGGCCATATTTGAACAATTGTTTCGTTTAGGCGAAGGCACATTTGAGATGATGATGATTGATGTTTTACGGCCACTTTTGTGCACAAGGTAGGCTAAATGGGTCGAGCGACCTCAAAAGGTAATGAAGCGAAGTCAAAGATGAAACATCCTTCAGATATGGCAACACCGATATTCGAACTCAGGTTTTAGTGATCTGTGATTCAACGCGCTACTAGGTAGACCACGGAGGAGCCCCCCCCCCAAAGAAGCCACATATGAGACACACGGTCGAGTGAGTGAGTGAGTGAGTGAGTGTGTTCCAAGGGACACAACTCACAAACATAGGTATGAGTCGGATTTTAACCATCACCTAGACGGTTACAGCCCATTGTTGTAACCACTTTACTATTAGACCATTGAGTCATTACTTTCCAGTGATATAAGTTGATCAAACCGAAGACAATTATTGATGACTGAAACATTCCACAATAAAGTAGTTGTCGGATTCTCTCCTGCGATCTGGATGTTAGTCTTTTAGAGTAGTGGTCGTCTAAAACAGGTGGTCGCTGAAACGGTTTCTACAGCATTCAGGTTTCACAAACGCCGAGCCCAGTTAAGTGACGTCGATGGACAACCTTCGGTGTCCTTACCTCGCCGATGACACTCAGGTGTTCATGACTCAAAGGAACCGACAAATCCCCGTAACTACATCACGTATTAAGGACGTTCATCGACGTTAGCACGAGCCATGGATGGCACTGATTTGAGGTGATTCACATCAAAACGGTGTGCGAACGAAACCTTTCACGTTAAAATGTTTTAACTGGATCAGGGCAAAGGCCATCACCTGTGTAGGCTACCTAGATGTTTGTTCGGGATTGTAGACCACGAGATGGCGATCCGGGATAATTCGCAATTAGATCCGTGTCAGTGGTAGATCCAGGATATCCGCCTCGTTTAAGGCGACGGAACGATGACATGTAATGTGTCAGTGATAGCCTCTTTAAATGATGTTTGCATTAAATGTTTGTATTAAATGATGTTTGTATTAAATGATATTTGCAGTAAATGATGTTTGCAGTAAATGATGTTTGCAGTAAATGATGTTTGCATTAAAACCGGATAATTCTTTGTCATAAAACCGATATTCTACAAATTATTTATGTATGCACGATTTTTATCAACAATAACAAGTGTCTATTCAGTAATTTTCTATACGGGTCCTTATCACAATGCGCCCCCACCCCCGTGCTCTAGCGGACAGCGAGGTTGGCCACAGATCTATAAACAAATAGCACCCGAGTTCAAATCTCGGCGTGGCCATATCTGAAGGGTGTTTCATCTCTGACTTCGCCTCATTACATTTGGAGGTCGCACGGTCCATTTAGCGTACCATGTGCACGAAAGTGGCCGTAAAACATCAATTGTCAAACAAATTTCGTGTATATATATATATATATATATATATATATATATATATATATATATATATATATATATTACAATAAAAAAATATACGCCGGCGTACAATATAAACATAGTAGAAGAATAAATACGCTGCTTCATTTGAAAAGTATAATGATAAAGGTTTCTTATAACCGAAACTAGTCGTGCTATTTTGGGCTGAGTGAAAATACTATTATTTCTGTTATTGTCGGAGGTATTAGAATTATTATCATAATATATATTATATGTACTGATATATATGCTTTATTTCCAGTTATAGCTGCGTTATATATGTACTAATATATAAAATTTGTTTTCTATTTAGGTAGTAGTCGTTTGATCATAATTCTGTAAGAATTATAAACATCACGAAAACCTAAGCCCACGTCTTTATTATATGTAACATAAAACACACACACACACACACACACACACACACACACACACACACACACACACACACACACACACACACACACACACACACACACACACATATATATATATATACACAAAAGGAGAGAGAGAGAGAGAGAGAGAGAGAGAGAAAACCTGATTTAAGATTGACAATTGTATAAAGGAACTTGTGTATACATTCTATCAATTATTTATAGAGAAATCCTTATTGCGGCAGTTAGTGCAAAAATAACTTTATCTTCTATAAATTTTCCTAATCATGAACCAATAAAAACAAACAAAAATAAAATGTAACATCAGGAAGTTGCCCTTCGATGACAGGTACTAGGTGTCACCAGTGCCAACGCTAAACTAAATATACTACTTTATCCAGCATCTATGTCTTAGTCCTGACTTCATCAAGTCGCATGGAATCATCGACTCGGGTAAATTAATGTCAGTAAATACAATTTATGATATATTGTTATATACCTTTGTTTGGATACCAATCTCAGTGATGCTGATTATTTTAAAGCCAACGCTATAATGAAAATGCAGAACTAATTTAGTTTTGTTTAATGTTCTTCAACAGGTGAAAGTCTGTAGTTGTCTTGCCTGTATTTCTTATAAATTGTCATACGTTTGATCGCTAACAGGTGACAGGTAATAACGTGTCTAATGATTTATGGAAAATTCACCGTCAACTCAAAGGTTAAATTCGACGTGTAAAATCATAAATATATTCAAAAGTCGATGATGTTAGTCGAACCTTCCTTTAAAACCATCACCAGCCGATACAGATAAGTAATGTAATTGTTTGATTGTTCGAGATCTTTTGTCATTTTTTACTTATCAAGGTTATGAGCTAAACATTAAGAAAGTAGTTGCCTATCAGACGGAGGTGATGTTGCTGCATCAGCAAGGTATACGTAGGAACGTCGTACACTGATGTTTACATTAGTTCAGCCTTCAAAAGGGCACGTGTTTCTATATCTGCATGGACCCATCACTATAGCTTGAAACGGGGATCTAACAAAAATACTTACCCTGTATCTACACGCACTGATGACAGTTTATCTATCACTGACAATGTGATACGTGATATTTTGCACATGATACATACATTAATAATTATTTTCAAAATATCTGCATATTTAATTCCTCAGAATTACATTGGATCTTAAATAGCCTCAGCACTGAATAATTACCGGATGTGCACACATTAGCTGTAAATACACGATGTTGTATATTTAATATCGGTTTGCATGTTCAATTGTGTTTGTATTTTGTTCTGCAATGGTATATTCTTATGAAATAAAGAAGAAAAACAGCAGATAATCTGAACACTGGATGGGACTCGAATTGTGTTAGACGATTTTTCACAGATTTCTTCAAAGTTGGGACCAAACCAGTGTTATATCTGGAATACATATTGTTCAATGCAGTTTTAAAGTTGTACTTTGCTTGGGTTTGGCTATAGCCAATATATGCTGCCTGTTTTAAAGTGTATGGGTTTCTATAGCGATTACTACTGGCATTTGTTGCATTTAGCAACGAGAAAGCATATTTTATAGTAAAATTTCACTAGATTTATCAGTATTATTTGAAGCCATTAATCTCTAGCGCCAAGATTTGTCAGCCAATCAGCGAGCGATACGTCATCGGTGCTTAGAGTACCGACTTCCGGTTATTGTTCCAACATATAAACATACCGGATCCTTGTGTTGGATTACTTTGTATATTGTCATAATTACCCCGTCATAGCCTCAAATATTCCACCTTATGATTTTGAATCAGTATATTATAATTCTGATTGATCAATTACTGAAAGTGCTAAGAGTGACACAGAAACAGAGTTCATAAATACCGATAACAATCAACATCGAGTCTGAGCTGTCAGCTGTCATTTCAGAATGGTGTTCGTGGGAGCAATGTTTCAATGCCTACAGCTAGAGTCTATACTGACTATAGAATATACATTTTGTTGTGAATTATTAAAACATATACATGCAGCTTAGATCTTGTTACTTCAGACGTTGTATTTGTAGATCTATTCTGGACTTTAAATCTACTCTGGAATTTAAATAACCAAGACAAAATTCACATCACCGAAGAACACTTTATTCGTGTTTGATTCTTTACAGATCATACAGGCAGTTCACTTATTGAGTTTATGGAAAACCTGGCCCCAAAAACAGCATTACTATGCCATCATAGGTTCAACAATCAATAAGAAACACATACCCCGAAGAAGATGGTGTATATGAGCGATATCATGAAATTATTTAGTCTGATAAATGAACTGTTAATATTTTACAGTTGAGATCTTTTATATTCAGTACTTTCACATTTCAAATATTTATTCTGATTCTGTGGCACTACACACCTTATATATATATATATATATATATGAAATGACTTAATTCTGTTCTTATTGCAATATTTGATACATAGCTGTATCATGTCAATGATATTACACACATGCAACACATTTTATCGAGACAGCTAGGTAATATATACCCTTGTCAATATGAGATATGGTTTAAACAAAAAATAAACATCTAGCTACATATACTTCACAAAGTGAAGTTATTTTGACAGAACATTCAACTTCTATAGTCATTAGTTTTTTACAAGTTACAAGATTAATATGTATGTTTCAAGGCAATTAAAATAATTCCACTTCAATGTTCAATCAATATTACAACTAATTTGGTCCATGAATAAAAACATACAATTACATAAATGTTGAAAACGCAGCAGTGAAGATGGGCTGAACTGCATCAATCTCATACATATGTAATTGTCTAATTACAACCACGATAAAGGGGTAAAAAATGTGTTAATAGGTATTTCATTCATGAATATTAGGGGGTTGATTATAGGTAATTAGTACATAAAAATAACTTACTACTGAGGCAAGTTGCACAAAACAAAGCTATATTTTCATGTACATTTATACATTATCCATAATCCACCCCACCTCAATTTTCACGAATTAGATACCCATGCAATAGCAATATTTGATTCATTTATTGGCTGTAATTAGACAATTTCTTAATTGAAATAGACATATTTCACTAGCTTGTGAAATTAACATGTAGGTGTTACATGTTAATGCTTTTAGCTCAATTAAGATTCAAGAAGGAAGTATTTGTTAGCTAAAAGTTATTTTGTAGCTCAAAATAATCAACTTAATTCAGATGTATCTTGCTAAATTAGTTGGCAGATAATTAAATAGTCCATGTTACATTTCACATTAGGCACCAAGTGATTTTGTATTAATAATTAAAACTAAAGTGCAAACATTATTTGGCACGAACACTAGGAATTATTTTTTTTTGAAGGAAACATATTTTAAGGGAGTTAATATGGCAAATACATAAATACAAACAAATGTGTCCATGTTAACTAAACGAGTCACCAACTACATGGACCTAGTCTTATTTGTTTAATCCTGTACAAAGATGACCATATATATAACGATAACAAAATGTGAAAAACTCAGGCTTGAAATGACATTGACAGGCCCGAACTTGTCTCGAAGGGGGATGAAATAATTTTAGTTTCTTTAATCAACAATCCAATTTAAATTTATTATCTCATGGCAGCGTGAAAAGGGAGTATCCAGGATTTGTTTTCTCTGTAAGCAGACAGCTTGGTGCGCAACAAGTCAGCATTTTGATGGTCTTTCTGCTGCTTAAAACATACAAGGATATACGAGATGATTCAATGAGCTAAGCACTGGTGACGTCACAAGGCAAAGTCGATGTCGAGAAAATAAATGGCGCCGATTTCGAAGCTCAGTTGCCGCAGAATATCAGACCGTCTTCCATGCATGAAAACTATATTAGAACGCAGCGGTTTTTATACATAAATATGTTGATATTAACTTTTATTTAATGATTGACAATATAGTGTAAGAAAAACGTCATTTATTGATACGAAAATATAGCAAGGTTCCCCCTAAGTCCAATTATACACGGCACCACTTAACTGAATGTGTCAATATTCTGCCCTTGCATATAGCCCGTTGCTCTTCGTGTGGAGTCAAAACATTGCATAGATATCGAAGAAGGTTGCAATCATATGCAATCAACTTTTTTTGTATTTAAGCTATCCAGTTTGTCTTGTGGTGCTTTCACGGGCATTTATGAGTAACTATTTTCACAGGTATTCATTAGAAAGTATTAGAATACCCCTAAGTATTCGAATACGAATACTGTGAAGTTGGTATTGAATTATATACGAATACTCCGTGTCTGATTATAAAAGGGAGTCAAAGCTAGTCAGTACCATAATATTTTAATAACCAGTTTTTTACTCCGCCATTGTCTCAGGATATTCGAAGCCTGTGATTAAGTCAACTGGCCTAATATAGTAGGCGTTTGTGACTATAACACACACACATACACACACACACACACACTAAAATAAATATAACAACTAATCTTAGTTATACTAAAATTTTAACACTGTAAACTATATTTTGGCATCTACATAATGTTTTGACATCCAAATCCCGTTCAGTGGATGATATATTTCAATTCTTTACAGGAGTAAAAAACCACCATCGTTGTTCCATGGTTGTAAAACACATCGAATACTAAACTTACTATGACATGTATGGATCGAGAACCTAATTGGCTAAACACGATTGAAACACATTTCATTTTGTCAGATGATCGATTGGAGCCGTTTTGGTTGTATCTAATATTATCGGAGATAAATCTAGGATTTCGAAAATTCGAACCTACAAAACAGTGGCGTAGAAGATCACTCAGGGATCTGACACTGACAAGTTAGTTTGGATCCTACGACATATGTTATCATCTGTTGTGTATTTACGTCCTAAATACTTAATATTATCCGTAATATTGGATCGACAATGTGCAGATGTTGCACATCCATTTTGGCTGTTAAATTTCGGCAACCCATACCACAAACGTGCACGCACACAAGACATTTGCACAATAATCATATGTGGTAGAAGTCTCGTGAAAATCTGCTGTTTGAACTGGATTCTAACTTGTGTACGGATTCTAGAGACAATGGGGGCCATCATTTTCATCAAGTGTATCTCGTGCCCAATTAGGCATGAAATACTGTTTAACTTCGGTATTTCTTGCAGAGGATCATTCACATCAGTAATTCGTGAAAGATAGTGGGATAAATTGAGTCAAATTATTGGGAAAATAATCTGGGAAGAAAATAGGGAATGTTTTATTGGAGCCACAGTTTTATCCGAGCACGTGTATCATAATTTGACGATCCCGGTACGCCCGCACGTCGTCGTTAGACAACATTAACGACCGTATTTCAATTACCATGAATATTTTATAACTAGGCACATAAATATCATCAAAATGTTCTATTAAATTAACTAATTCTTTATCGGGGATGTACGCACTGAACTTTATGGATATAGAAACGTCGAGAACGAGACATCTACTAGAATTTGATTTATTTTCATATTAAATAACTCGGTCGAGATGTATGCACATTGACTCAGAATTGCTAAATGTACATGGATAGATACATTATTTAATAATCCGAAAATTGATTTTTTATGGGATGAAAACTGTAGACGCGAGACAAATACCTACTTAAGTTATTGACAATAACCAACTTCTAAATGGCCAATATCCTCGAAAAGAATCGAGCTGAGTGGCGAACCTAGTACAGGAGTTGGGCAATCTCATAGTCGAGGTACGATGGAAAAATCATCAACAAATGATCGGATGCAGTGGAAACTTAGGAAGGATGAGCAAGTTTGAGAAGATAAGTTTTCAAATGGTGACGGGAAGAAACTATGCTATTTGATTACTTCTTAAAATACATTTTACTATAAGGTAACAATTTACTATAAAAATTATGATTGTAAATGCAGTTTAAAGTCCAAACTTTCTGGTGTTTTTTGTTGTGCGATAAAATGTTTGTAGTAATATTGTTTATTTGTGTCGTAGGAGGACGAAAATTGGTGATCTGCTCCATAAATATCTTGTGTCCCATAGTTTTTTTCAGAAAAATGAGTAGGCTTTTATTTTTTCAAAATTTAGAGAAAATATGCATATTTTCTCAATGTTTTAAAGCCGATTGGTACCAGTGATTAAGTGTGAATTACAACAGTTGAAATGCTTTTGGTGATAAATATACTTTGTCGGATAATTTGATATCTAAAGTCGTTACTTCACCTACCCATGGTAACACTGAACTTATTAATTCGACATATTCCGTTATTATGTTATTTTTACTATATTAACTTATGGCGTGTTTCGCATATTTAGTGTAAGTATTTTTAAGTCTGCTGATTATGTGCCAAAGAATCTGTTTAGTTTTCATGTGCCAAGTTATTTATTTACTTCAGAAGACTCCCGAAGAGTTGGGAAAAAATCCGTTGATTGGCACCATGCTGCCTTAACACTCGATCTATCGTATTTCTGTATGGGTGACCCATTAACAGCAGTCAATAAAAAGAATATTGGTTAAGACTAATAGTCATACGACGTATGACGTCACACTCACGTAGTTTAGAGAAAGTTATAAGGGGCATAAGGGGATCCGGGAGTAGGGTTTTATTATTTTTCTGTGAACCTTAAATTGACTTATTTTCTTCGTGAATTAAAACGTGTTTACTTTCCTCGTGTTTTATTTTCTCTGTGAATTGTGACACGAGTGTTATTTTTCCCCGTACCCTCTGACATGGGAAATTCAAATAAGAAGAAACGGGAAAAGAAGATGTATACAAGTGGCATCATTCGATCTTTTTTAAATTCACACAGTATGGCGGATGCAAGAATTACACTCACACGCGCATACGCCTGTAGAGTCACAGTCTACTGAAAAATTGGGCTGTCTGTTTTCAAAATGATAAAGTAGTGTGGAATGGCAACGCAAACGATTTCACAGTTGTACTTAAACCATTGCAAAATATATATTGGATTTATTTAATGCACAACCATACACATGTCTAGATTATTTGTTACACCGTGTACACATAATTGTACACCCACGGTAGCTCCGCCACCTCTTATTTATGGTATACTGACACAAACTGACAGAGATTCATCGCCATCTGCACGTCACACAACATCATATACATACATGTAGGTGTAAACAATTCGTTCAATATGGGACAGCAAAATACGAAAACAAACCTTTGTCCAAATTGTCAATGGCATATAAATGATACAAAGTATTCATTGCATGTTTTCAATCCATCATCAACCCTTTCCAGGATTTGATGATGGAGTTTTTGCTCGTGATTTGATGTACATGTATTAAGAATGCCATGTTTGACGTGCACGAACATCTAAAAGAAGACGCGTGCAACATTATTACATAACTGCCGCCTGGCGATCAAACCCTGAAATATAAATTTAGTCCTGGAGCAAAATATGGAAACAAAAAACCGAGAAAATATCCCAAAAAGGAAATAAAAAATAAGTTGGGTCGGGTGTCAAAAGTGGGTCGGTCGGCGATGGGAAACAATATATTTTATTTATGGTGCCTTACAAACAATACAATATACGGTGAAGAAAAGATTAGTTTCCGCAGTCATCGGTAGATTGTTTAAAACATGTCAAAGATGAAACAATCTTCGTATATGCCCACGCCGAGATTCGAATACGGGTGGTAGTGATCTGTGGTCTAACACGCTACCTCTAGAAGACGGAGACGCCCCTGGTAGGGCATTGGACCAAAGATCACTACCACCCTAGTTCGAATCTCGGCGTCGGCATATATGAAGGGTGTTTCATCTTTGACTTTGCTTCATTACCTTTGGAGGTCGTCCGACCCATTTAGCCTACCATGTGTACAAGAGTGGCCGTAAAACATCAATCATCATCTGCCGACTTGTTTTTTAAATCATTATTGAAAGGGGCGACTTCAGGCTTACAACGTTTGATGCTGTATCGCAGATATCCACTCAAATAAACTATTAAAAACAAGCTATCTATCAGACAACAATACATACATCCATCGACGAAGTATGACTTTCGAACGACGACGAAAACAGACATCTTGATGACATTCTACTTCAGCGGAACGCCTTCCTCGCCGCTTGGGGCGCTGTGATCTTAATTTGACGAGAAAAAAGTAAACTACGATTAAGTATTAAATGACCCTCATCGAGGTCAATTCTTCCCGACTTTATTTTCTTCCTTGCTGATGTTATTTATAATTTGGGATTAATAAAAATAGTCAGTTTACTATTCCTATTTCTATATTATCTTATATCTTATAAACATGTTTCTTATTTCGATAAAGAAGGATGAATCTCTCTCTCTCGAACTCAAGAGTATTATCACGGATAACACAAATACCTTTAAGTTGAGTTGTTTCTGTGTCGATCTGGTAACACGTCGGATATATATGACCGAGGGGTAACAAAACACGCAAGTACGGGTGTGTTCCTGATTCGAACCCACAACCTGGAGTTTTTGGCATTGGAACGCCCCTCTTTCAGGCTTAAAAGGCTTGATATCTTACCTGAAGATAAAGACACCGCGTTTTTTTCACAGTTTCTCGGATAAGAACATGATGATAGTAACCACTCTGGAATTTGGCGAGTACAGAAACGCCATCTGGTGTCGCACCCTTTCGATCGCCTCTAATCACGTGCGCGAGATCATAGTGGAAGAGATGTTACAACCCGAAATCGCGTAACCACTCTTTACATATTTACACGGGGACTTAAACATGGCTAATCGTTAGTTGAAAACACTCCAATTTTAAAGTAGAGACTGAACCCTTGTTCAACTGACAGTTGTCACGATTTAGTTAAGCAGTGCGATGTGTAACAAAACGATTTTTTCTAATCTTCAAAAATCCCCATAAAGAGTCTCAATATGTACTCTACCCTTAGATTAACCAAATATACTTGGTCTAAATACTGGGTTTAGCGGGGTCCCGTTCAAAGATAAAGAGCGTGTGCTCAATGTGGTTCGTTTTATGTCCAAGAGACGGGCATCTACACGGCTCCCACAGCCAAGGAAATATTATTTTCCATGGCATTTCCAGGACAAAATTACCATTTTCAGGACAAAGCATATCATATTTAAACGTACCGGTAATAAATCAAGATATGTACGAAAAAGCAAACTTAATCAATGTATGATCGATTATTGACATTTTTATGGAATGACCTCGACCTCACCCCTTTAAGTTTTCTGAACCACCCACTTTTATTTAAATTTTCTTCTACAGGAATAATATTTATTCACGGCCTTTTTGGTTCTAAATGGATTTTTTTCGCAGATAAAAATTTTTCCGGGACATTTCCTGAATTTGTAAAATTCCAGGACATTTCCAGGATTGGAAAATAAATTTATTATTTTCCAGGTTGCGTGGGAACCCGGCAGCTAGGCATGTTGAAAATTTCACTTTTGGAGAAAGCTCTCGAGTGACGACACAAATCTCACAGCGATTACAGTGATCAATGTAATCACAGACATCATCAGACAAATGAAAACATCTCACCGGATCGAGAACAGAACAACAAACAAAACAACACTCTAAGTCGTAGTAATCACACCTCGTATAATTTAATAGGAAAACACCGCGATGCTATCTATTTTATTTTCATTACATTTCTACATCGATTGGATGTCACATAGAATGAGGTTTTTATTGAATTGAAGACATTTTACGGTTATCTAATGTACGGAGACAATTGGAGATTAAAGTAGAGTTGTCGCTCGGTCCATTAACATCTATAGAAGGACCATTATAACGTTATCAACGAGGTAAGTTCGAAATATAAATAGTGCCATTTACCAGAATCAAATTTGATGAAGAATTGAAAACATCTGAAATTGACATTGCAAGACGGACACACAAACAGAGACACACTAGCACGCACGCACTAACGCACGTGCGCATGCACACACTCACGCGCGCGCACAGACACACACACCAGAGATGTACGTGATCAAATCAAGTCGCCCAGGCGTACCGTCTTCCGGACGGCGTTCGTGTAGCCTTCCTTGAACTTGTACCAGATGTCGCCACCGATCACTTCTGGCGTTAGCCTGGCGCCTGTGAGAACGAAAGAGAGATAGGTTGAGAGAAAGAGAGAGAGGTTGAGAGAGAGAGCTGTGTGGCCGCGTATCCGGAATCAAACGCGACGCTGGGGTCAGCGCCAGAGTCGTCCGGTTAAAGGACGGCGCCGGATTGCCGATGCAGGAGTCGTAGCGCGCCTCCTAAAACATGTATAAGGTCGGCCATTACACGAGCGGGGCGTAGTTAATCCAATCCAGAGAGCGCCGTCGCTAGGTGCCATCGTTGTCCTTACCGAGGAAGGCATTCCATATGGTCGCCGAGGACACCTCGGGGAGAAGCCGTCACTTGTCGTTATGGTGGCCGACCACTTCTCAACAAATTAAATCATTAGGACGGCGGCACGTTCGGCCGGAGTGGGCCCCCATGACTAGATAATCATCGGGCTGGGTGGTGGGGCTCGGGGGGCGGGTGAGTAGTAAAAATCCGATTTGTTTTAATCCGATTAGCCGACAGGTGTTTGTCTGAGAACCGGCCCCGGGGTACCGAGGTTACGGTGACCCCCATCTCGATATCTGGATGTATGTACAACACAAGTGAACAGAACTATATATATATATATATATATATATATATATATATATGTGTTTGTGTGTTTGTGTGTGTGTGATCACCGATTGTTCCCTTTAGCCCCCACACACATTGGTCTTTTCGGGATATACTGCCGACGAGCAACACCCCAGAGTAATGAAATCATCAAGCCGAAGCCTTTTACTCCAGACTGAGCCATCCGGCAAAAGCAAGCATAAACGGGATCGGGTCCCATGACCAGGAAATCTTCAGTTCAGTACGCCACTTCATGCGGCACTGCACTAGGGGAGTGCTCATATACGTACGGACACGCAATCGCATATACACGCGAGTACAAGGAGGCAACCGAACACAAATGCCATAGGCATAGGCACGCGCCGGAGAAATGGCCGGAGGAGGCGAAAAGCCGACATCAATTTATTTCCAGTCTGGCAGCGTCACACAGATCGGTGATTAAGAGTCGACAAAACGTATCGTTAATAAAATTAATTTCTTTCCATTTCTCGATCAGATTTAATGGACGATGAACGGGTACGACACGAATCTGATCCGATTTAACGCATCGACTGAGGACAATGTAATCAACACGATTATCGCGTAATTACGGCCCGATTACAAACCGGTGTTGGGAAGGCGACATCAGTTACAAATTGATTACAAACGACATTAAAAAAAGACAACAACAACAACAATAAAACAACATGGTCGAATAGCACGGGGGGGGGGGGCCGTTAATTTAGTAATCTTCATCGAATAACGGCACAAGTTATAACGAAGTGTTATCAATTAGCACACGTCAACCTGTAAAAACGTATCACACCAGTCCGAGTAACCGGATGGAGACCGAATGCGCACGCACATCCGGACGCGAGTGTGCAGTCACACAGTAGCTGGTTGTTCGGACTCGGCCGTGGACATGCGACCTAGGAGTGACGGCTTAGGGATACACCCGCGCCAAGAAATACCGGTATGAGGCTGTTTCGAACCCACAATCGAAATGTTTGTAGCGTAGCGCTCTAATACCTGCGCTATCGCAGCGCCCAGTACAATCTACCAAGGTTCTGATGGGAAATTGGGAGATGAAACAGCCCTCAGCCGTAGCAATGCCGGGGTTTGAACCTCGATGCCACAGAAGACTGTGGCCACACGCGCTATCAATTCAGCCCGGTTAAACAATCAGGTTATGAAAGATAAAGGATTTTATAAAGGATTTAACAAACCTTTGACACTTGTTTGTAAGTCTGTACTAACGGTAACTCGTCGGCCGAAGAAATCAACGGATGGCTGTAAAAGGAAAAGAAATATATCATAATAAAGTGAAGGAAAATATTACTGATATACAAATAAAGCCATATGTATGGTGGGACTATAAGGCAGACATCGGGTCAACTCAATTCCGAATTATCTATAAAAAAAATGGAATTGGAGTAGATCAATTTTGAATTGGAATTTCCTACAAAAAAAATTTCTATTCCACAAATTTATTTTACATTTTACATTTTTCCATGACAATCCTATTTGGAATACAAACTACTCCCAGTAGGTATTCGGCGTACCTATTCATGGTAAAAAGTAGTCGTAAAAAACGGAATTGGAATTGAAAAAATTGTAATTGAATTGGAATTGATAAATTTGATGTCGAATTGGAATTGACCATATGGAACTGACAAAATGGAATTGACCCCATCTCTGGCATAAGGTATTATAAGGGTAGCAGCAGACGCGGGCGCGCGCACACACGCACACTTTATTGGTGGCCCCTATCCCTCAAAACCTACAACGCTGTGAATTTAAATAAATCGATTTATATGCGAACGAATGTTATATTGTTTGAACATCGGTATCCGAGTTTTGTGTCTAGCATCCATAGATGTAAACGTATACTGATAGGACAGAGGAAAGTGATGAGTCACCATCTTCCATCACTATACCGACAGACGGATATCTAGTTATTACTGTACCGATAACGAGGGGGAGGGGTAGCATCTTATAAGTATATTATTTATATTTACCGGTGAACTAAGTGTGGGAGGGGGGGGGGGTGACCCACAAAAACGATGCCAAAATAAAGCTCTTTCAGCAAAATCAGCCTGGATGTATCTATAAAAAACGATCAATATAATTAGATAATTGATTCCAATGAAGAACACCGTAACGATATAACTCAAACAATAAAGATCACTCAGGTGTGTGTTGGCGTAACCGGTGTAGTGTTTTATACAAAATCTATCAAATCACGTTTCATTCCGAGTTATCTGCCGTGTGTCATCACCACAAACAAGACAATCCCGTTTAACAGCGTGCCGTCAGTATCATTAGAATTAATTATAGGAGACGGCGAGGGAAAAGGGGGAAGAAATAAAAAGGACACGCAGATGGAAGGAAGAGACAACCTATTGGAATAATCATTAGGGGTGAGAGTGGCCTTTGCACACAAAAAATCCCGAAAAGCAGCAAAGGAAGTCGCAGAGCGAAATGAACCATATACACTTGGGGGGGAGGTGAATTTGGGAAGTGCGAATGTTTAGGACAATCTAAGACTAACAGAGTATGGATAAAACGTGATTTTGCTAGATTTTTTTCCAATCCGGTAAAAACCGGAAACATCTCATCCCTGTGATTCGCATAGTCAGAGAAGTACCAGAGAAGTGAACTCCACTTGGAATGCGGCCCTGAGACGGTCCTTACCGAGAGGGAAGTCGACATTTCACTTATCGCTCGCTCCCTCTCTCAGCCAATTAACTTTCCTTCCCTAATTGGCCAAGAACTAATCCAATTGTGACCTGACACTAATCTTCCAAAGTTCGGGGTTCAGGTCTGCAACACCATGTGACGTGTTTCGGCCGGCCACGTCCCATACAGCGTGGCCCCTGATATACGTGACGTGCTTCTTGAGCGCGAGACGTGTTTTCCAACAAGGTGGCGCTGTCTGGGTGATGCCACGTGATGTGTTCCGAATTGTCAGCGTTTGATCGTACAACGTATACATATCGCAGAAGCCGACTTCAGTGTCGTCGGGGGGGGGGGGGGGGGAAAAGGGATGTAGAGAGACTTTCCCATCGTCAATGTATGACGTCTGACAGTAATCGAGAGTAAGACAACAAAGTCAGATTACTGAATGATGATTGGTGTTTTATGGCCACTTTTGTGCACATGGCAGGTTAAATGGGCCAAGCGACCTCCAAAGGTAATGAGGCGAAGTCAAAGATGAAACACCCTTCAGATATGCCCACGCCGAGATTCGAACTTGGGTGGTAGTGATCTGTGGTCCAACGCGCTAACGATTAGGCCACGGAGGCGCTCTCTATCTTTTATTACAAAAACGGTTTATTTTTTGTCCACCGTTTCTCAGCACACACCATTATTTTGTCAAATGAAATATATATAGATGTGGCTAAGTGGTAGCGCGGTCGGTCACAATCTGTAGCACCTCGGTTCAAACTCTGTGTCGGCTATGCCAGAAGGGTGTTGATCTGTCACTGCGTCTCACTACTACGTGCACAGATGTGGCCATAACATTAAACTTTTTTTTTGGTTAGCGTTGTGTCATCTTCGAGAAAACAATACACATCAAATTATTGTTATTACCATTAATATTACTTACCTGATAACATCCTCGATGGCTTTAAAAAGTATCGTAACAATAAGTTTTATTAATTATTCATCTTAATTCTACAATTATTTGACCAGACACAATACTCCTGATACACATCACTCTCAACTATAAATGCGGACATGGAAAATGTAAATGCTTCCATTTATGTCCACAAACCAGGCTAAATAGGCAGAGCTAGTGATTTCCGAATGTGAGAACGTGAAATAAAAAATAAAACACCCTGCAGATACAGACAGACCAGGATATGAACCCGGATGCCAAATGATTGTGACCAAGCGCGCTTCGGGTTATGCCACGAAAACATTACATGTCGACTATTCTGCGCACACCCATTGATATCATAAATGAACACCCATTACAGTTACTACCCCGGTACAAAGAAAGGTTCCAGTTTGCGGAATACGCCGACCCACAGCGTACGGGAAGCAAGGACGTGCGTACGTACGTACGTACACATATGTCTTAATGAGAAAACGCGTTTGCTGAAGATATCGAGTCACTCCTAGTCTATAATGATTATAGTCAATTAATGCAAGATGACAGTTCTTCATCTCCCGAAGCGATTGCTCATCTCGCACAAAGCCATAAGCAATAATATTTATATAGCCGTTGTCAGAGGCCATTAAACGGCATGTTAGAACGGTAGAGGGTTTCGCCCGTCAATCAGATTGTTCCACTTTGAAGGCTTTCCCCCCGACCGACCGACAGACAGACAGACCTGCCGGACCCCCCCCCCCCAAACACACACACCTGGAGGGCTTCGGCTTTGGTTTAAATCATTACCGACGGCCGCATTAAGCTACTTAGATCGAGCCTGAACTATCCGCAAGACGTCGCCACCGCCACCGCCGCTCGACTGGGCACCAATTGAGTTCGGTATTTAGCGGTGACGAGCCGGACAAGGGTCGATCTTCCGAGGGACGGATTGTTTCCCGCTGGTGGAGCCGGCTCAAAGGTAGCCCAACGGCCTCTCCCTCAATTCCTCCTCCCCCCGCTGGGTACGGCCAGCCAATCAGCCAGTCACGGCCGGTACGGCGAAGCCCCGCAAACGTGGTACAGATTACCGTGACGTCGTCTTTTGGGCTTTGATCGGGAGGCGGCACCGGGTCGGAGCCAATCCGATGGGTCACGTCAACATCGCCATCTTAGTCGTGCCGCAATTCCATTACAATGGCCCGCCATTCGGGACAGGTAATTGTCCCTGTGATCTGATTAACTTCACTGGCTTCGCGTCGTCGGTAGAAGGCGACGTTCATCATCATCATCATCATCTCCGGGAAACATCACCTCATACCCCCCACCCCCACCCGTCCGTCAACGGTGGCGCCTCTATGATCTCGTCGGTGACCTCGGTAATGAGGTGTTCCTCTAATCCCGTCAAAGTACGACAAACCTTCGGCGATAAGAACATCAACAAGTCGCCATCAGGACATCAGAACTGTGTCTGAACAGCTCTTCATCGGGATAACCACCGAATGTCGTATTAAGGATGGAACAATCGACGATTAGAACACCTCCCCCCCATCCACGTCCGCACCCACACACCGTCCTTCCCCCGATCCTTTCATCGAAAAGTTTTCCGGAAGAGTGCAAACTTAGATCACATACGTAATTAACTTCCAGCTGTTATTTCTTCCAGCTATCAGTGTGTGTGTTGTTGTGGTTCAGCTCGTCGGCAAAGTTATTAAATGAGCGTAATCTGGTAATAATAATATATGCAAGTATAAAATATAAAGGACACTATTTTTAAGTACACACACGTATAGGGATCGGGCTGATGGGTGTCGCGAAAAATAGTAGCCCCTCATTTACGGCTTACTAATGGCATTGTGAAGAGAAGGCTACTGGGTTAGATGGATAAAGGAAGTGTTAATATTTTTAAAGATAAACTAATATAAAACATCATATATTGGACACAGACCACTGGGGAAGATATAGGAAGTGAGAGGGGAATACGTGGAGACGAAGGAACAGGCACACGCGCAAGCACAATACACACACGCACACACACACACACAGACAGAGAGAGAGAGAGAGAGAGAGAGAGAGAGAGATGTTGCTTTTTTATTACTTAATCTTGCATTAGTTACATCTAAGACATATGGCCAAGGGGTAAACACGGGTAAGAGTCAGATTCGAACCCCACAACCTGGAGGTTTGCGGCGCAATGCTCTAACCACGGCACCATCGGAGTGTCCGAGAGACAGACAGATAGAGAGATAAGAAATAGCAGGGTAGATAGAAGGGATATTGACAGAGTAATAATATTATTATTACTTATATACAATATTTATCAACTGTAGACAGATATAGACGAATAAACGGATATACAACAGACAGATAGACAATTAAGCAAACAAACCAGACAGACAAACACGGATATAATGACAGACATACAACATGAACTATGCTGCTGAAACCAAACGAATAAAGCAAATAAAGATCCCCCCTCCCCGAAAAAAAGGATGCACCGAGTTCGTCATCAAGCATAGCAGATAATGAATGGTACGTCAGTGATAACGAACAATAAGCGGAAACCAGGAACAGACTAGAAACTACAACAACAACAATAATAATATTAATAGTAGTAATAATTATAATAATAATCCTATCATCTAACCAGGTATTCACTCTACCGTGACATTTATCAAGAGCTAATTCTAAACAACGGAATCCTTCTCTCTATTAGGTTATTGTCAGTATGCTATCCCCTAGTAATGACAACAGTAATTAGTGTAGTCGGTCTAATTACGAGAACGTTTCCGCAAAAACTGTCACCAATAAATATTTGTACGATCGAGACTGGTAATTAGTACAGCTCGTACGTCGGATATAACGTACAGTTGGTTAAAATGGATCAGTTAAAAATAAAACATACAGGCAAATGTCAGATCGACTGATGAAGGCCTGGGACTACAGTAAACAGTTATATACCGGCGCTTTGTTTTGACGAAATGCACCGTTGTAATTATGTGTGTTTAGATGGGTATATGGTAATCATGGAAACGGGATTTTGTATAGATACTCTCTCTGACTACCCGTCTCTCTCTCTCTCTCTCTCTCTCTCTCTCTCTGACCACCCAACCCTCTCCCCCTCTGTCTGACCACCCTTCTCTCTCTTTCTCTATCTCTGACCACTCACCTCTGACCACCCAAACCTCTCCCCCTCTCTCTGACCACCCGTCTCTCTCCCTCCACCCCCCTCTCTCTCTGACCACCCATCTCTCTCTTTCTCTATCTCTGACCACCCACCTCTCTGACCACCCAACTTCCACCACCTCCTCTTTGACCACCCATCTCTCTCTCTCTCTCTCTCTCTCTCACACCACAATCTCTCGCCCCCCGCCCCCCTCTTCTCGATTCAACACAAAATATACATTTTCGCACTATGATCTATACTAATGTTCCACCAGTAGTGAGTTAAAGTTATTATCAGAAAACGAAAATAAAACACAGTTACACGTCTCATGTTATGTTATACCCAATCTTCATATCAAGGGGATTAGACAAAACGGCTCATCCTTACCTATCGTACCAATGCTTCGGCTTAAATTATATGCCATTAAAACAGGCAAGTCTACCTCTTGCAGGGAAAAGGCATGGATATAAGTGTACACCATTATGTACACGATTGGCTTAATGTCTGTCTGAATGTCCTAGGTAACGCGACGGAGTACAAGGTGGCGTTAACAGTCTCATCTGTCATGGTGACGGATATATTACAGATGGAGAACGCGCGCGCGTGTGTGCGTGCACTCAGAATGTGGGACACAGGCGTATAACGCCAACTCTACAACGGTGTAATAATGTATTGTCATGTTCTGGATCAGAATTACTGGCGGCTGGGCAAATGAATCTTGGGAATACTACGGAAGGCGTCTATGTCAGATTTTGGAGAAATGGCAGTTTGGCCAGTTGAGTTGGACCGAAATTGTACAAGTTTTGTATCACTCGATCAAAACCACTAGCATCTATCCTATAATAGATCTATTGATCGTAGTAAGGACGATAAGCAGATACCAGATACCAAGATACCAGAACCAGTCGAACATGATCAGTTTCCTAGCCACAAAACAACCTAAAGGAACAGTCTATTCGGTGCAACCAGAACTTTTATCAGTGTTATCAGTCTGAAAACAAATACCACAACCATGATAATTTTTAGCTGATTGGTATTATTTTTATAATATATAACACACGATCACGACGGTATACAATTTCACCGATAAATAATGTTCAAATATTTTATTGTGTTTTTACATAGATATATTTTGGGTTATCACTGTACAGCGCATTTGAATGACTCCTGCTAGTAAGGGCGCGTTATTAAATACAGAATATCATTATAAATGTATGTATGTTATCAAGCTTGTATAGCAAACATAATGAATAAATTGATGACACTTGGACTGAATTTGTTTTCGTCAAAAGTAAACAGTTCAAGTACAGGTGGTAAGTACTTTTAGGCTAAAATAACTAAAGGTATTTGAAATTGAGGACAGTGCTCACATATTTGATTTGTACTTGCCCCCACGACGTCCAGAAAGCCCCACACATCGCCACCGCATTACACCACAACAAACTAACCAGATCACACCACACTCCACTAATCACCCAAGAGGTTCCATCAGACTATCGGGAAAAAACACCCACCCACCAAAACACACATCGCAGAACGCCACACAAAGCGACACCACATCATATTAACCAGATTACAACACATCATACCACCCTACATCACCACATCACAACACCAGACACCACACTACACCATACCACACCACCACACACCGAGGCCGACATCCCGGTTGAGCTCTCCCAGCGCCCCCTAACGATCGCCATTATGCGGCGGTCGGGTTACGGCCCAGTTAGGGTCGTCCCGCACACACGTACACACAATCGGCCACCATCCTGGCCACATTACAACCGGACGAGTGGCCACAAGATGGCCGACATAACTCGATTGGCCACGGCGCTGGCTGGCTGGCCCCTGAGCCTGGCCACAGGACACAACACAGAGCACCAGAGCCTAGCCGCGCCCAGTAATCACACAATAAAGAAATTATCAAATTACCCAGCGTACACCGGCGCCGCCTAATCCGATTGGTCGATCCCCGACTTCGGGCTCCTTGCCGGCGGAGTCCGACCCTTCCCGACGACCCTGCCCGGGAAGGTCACGCGGCTTCCGATTGACCTTGCAAATTCGACGCACCTTCCCGTCGATTGGAAGGAGATCGCAAACACCCCCCCCCGCCGCACCGCCCGTACCCGGTGACGCCACCTGCAGATGGCGATACCGTCGAGATGACGACCACGGCGGCAGGGGGCGGTTCGGCATTTAGGGGGTAGGGTGTAAATTAGACATAGATGAATGCTCTCTCTCTCTCTCTCTCTCTCTCTCTCTCTGAGTCTCGATCATTTAAGAAAGATGAAACCCAACGCCGAATCAAATTTCCAGAGCCGCGTCCTAATAGATGGTCGATCTAATCAGATTGTAGGAACTGGAACACTTATTGGGTGAGATAGAGGGAGAAGATGGGTGGCTAGAACAACTAGGAGAAAACAGCAACCGCGGTGCAGCCACACACATACACACGCGCGCGCGCACACACACACACACACAGGGAGAGTGTGTGTTTTAGGATACATATATAGTGGCACTGGCTCAGAACATCATCATCTAAACATCCTTTGAGACCTATACCTCCATAAATCTATACATTAATAAACTATACATACATTAATCTAAATAGAGATAGATAGATAAATAGATAGATAGATAGAGAGAGATAGATAGATAGACAGATATATATATATATATATATATATATATAGAGAGAGAGAGAGAGTGTGTGTGTGCTAGCCGAATAGTACACGACTGCGTACCCTTTAATGAAGAGCATATTTCATGAAAATTTGCATTATTAAAATCGTTTGTTGTACTAATTGCTATAACCGCTGTTCTGGGAGTATTCGATTCTACGAAATGTACCTTTGGTGTCAGAATGGGGCGTCTGTTTTAGTTCTACTGGATGTATGGGGGTTGACTTTTTTGGAGGGGAGAAGGTAGAAGCGGCGGGGGGGGGGGTGCTGGGTTGAAGAGCCAATTGTTGAATTTTGGTTGAATGTTGATAATAATCACCTAAGTGGGTATTACGTAGTGTTTACCACATACGCGTGGTGGCAGCATAAGATAAACCCGAAATGATCTTTACTATCTATCCGTCTGTCTACCTGGAGCTGGACCAGTAAGACATCTCAGATTGAAAAGTCCCGTTTCTGGATTCAATTGAACAATCAGATCAACAAAGTCAACGGACTGAGTATCGTGGGCCGATTTCTAGAAGATGTCGGTGTAAATGACGGGCCCACGGCGGGTGGTTGCCCCGGTTCGCCATCCTCCCCCCCCCCCAGCCACTTGCCTACTCGTCTAAGATCTGTTTACCATAGATCGAGAAGACCAAGAAAATATCCAGTCGACGACCCATCAGACGGTCAATCCGTAATACATTAAACTTGCCTACTGATCTGCTATATTTGCCTGTCGAGGGCGACCATTGTGTCTAAAGTTTAATTCATACCTGGTAATTAATTATTTACATGAGATACGATGGCCATTGTTCGTCCGACGGTTGATGGTATGTCAACAGGGGGAAAAAACGACGAACCATTCACTCGACACCGGAAGACGGCTGTCACGTGACGACCGTAATGTCATAGAGGGCCATCTCGAATCATTCGCCCCCGCCTTTACAAATAGCAGACATCTCTTAACTAAATTACCTTGAATAATTCACGACATTGTGAGAAATAGAACCGCCTAGTCCCGCTCTCGTAACACCGTCGTACACACGTTCGCGTGTGTGCATGCGCGCGCACCCCCCCCCCCCCGGCCCAATAGTCACTGGTAAGATTCCCGAAACAAAGGCCCACTACAGGTAGCCAGAGAACGGAGTAAATAACTAGTTTGTTAAATATATTTAAACATTCAGCTATTAGACATTTAAGACACGTTTTCTTGATCTAATTTGACATTATGTACGCTCTCTTGTCAATCAACGGTAATTCTTTTATAAGTTTTTAGATTTTTTTTAAATAAAAAAAGCCATCGGGAGTTTTTATGGTGCATTTGTAATTTAATATTATTTTTTGAATGTCGCTACTATATTAGCTGCTTTTACTACACTGACGACGACTACTACTATTACTACTGCTATAAACAATAATATTATAGGTGTCTTCGTAGTTCAATGTGCCGCACTCACTCACTCACTCACTCACTCACTCACTCACTCAACTCACTCACTCACTCACTCACTCACTCACTCACTCACTCACTCACTCACTCACTCACTCACTCACACTATTAGTACTAGTGAAGTTGATGCTTCAACAACAATTACAATTATACTAATATTATCACCATCAATCATTACAACAGCTACTACCACAACAACTACTACTACTACTATTACACCAAAAACAACTACCATTATCACTAGCACTAGATAATTCAAACAAGTCTTCGAGCTACCACATTAACTACTCCTATCAACAGTGTACTAATATAATATTACTGTGTACTGTTGGGCACCCCCGCGGTCTATCTGGTAGCGCGTTGGATCAGACAGATCGCTACCACCTGAGTTCGAATCACGGCGTGGGCATATGTGAAGGATGTTTCATGTTTGACTTCGCTTCATAACCTTTGGAGGTCGCTCAGCCCATTTAGCCTACCATGTGCACAAAAGTGGCCATAAAACATCATCATTATCTGTGTAGAATGTGTTCAAAACAATCCCAATAATACCATCTCATGGTCGGGATATTTATCATTAACCGATCCAAATAATCCATTCGTATCCAGAAATCAGGGCGGCCGGCGCCAGCGACTTTAATATCGAGATGAGAGACCGAGAGTCGTTTGAATTCTCCGATCAGACAACGAGTGTCATCACAACATAAAGCTACCATCCTCCACCACCGCGGCTCCCACTCCCTCTGTCCGACCCTTCCCGCCCCGCCCTCTCCCAACATCGCATGGGACAGAAGCTACTATAGTGTAATTGAAAGTCGTAACATTGTGTACAGCGACTATAATATAGATAATGAATTGCCATTCGTTCTGGGACCGTAACTTGGTACACGTAACTAAACCAAACACTCAATAGGCTCGGCCTTAAAGGCCGGACTCTTAGAATCAGAGTTAGTCCTGGACTTAGAGTGTATTAGATTTAGTCCCGACGTCAGTCCCAGAAAGCTATAAAAACAGAGTTCTAGGGTTAGCTCTAGGCATGGACTTTGACCCTGTCTTGTATTGGGTTGTAAAAGTCTCAGGAGTTAACCCTGGACTTAGTTACAAGGTCAGCTTTAGTCTTAAACTTAAATCTTCAGTCCTGGAACCGGTTCCATATTTCACACCCCAAAAAGTCAGTGACCGACATAAAGCTGGCATAAAACCATAAATACTATCGTATGAATTATTCCCGAGTCCCAATTACATAAAACCAGTGAGTTATAAACATCGTCCAGAAGGGGGGGGGGGGGGTTAGACCTATGGTAAGTTCTAAAATTAACATAAAAAAAAACCCAGCCAAGTCAGCACTATACTTAACTCTAGACAGGTATAATATAACTTATTACATATTATAAACGATATACATCGGATGTGTCAAAGTTGCGGGGGTGATACGTAATATTGTGATGGTTTGTGTCAAAGTTGCGGGGGTGATCCACAATATCGCAATAGTTTGTGTCAAAGCGGCGGGGATGATACGCAATATCGCGATGGTCTGTGTCAAAGTTGCGGGGATGATACGTAATATCGTGATCGTTTGTGTCAAAGTTGCAGGGATGATACGTAATATCGTGATCGTTTGTGTCAAAGTTGCAGGGATGATACGTAATATCGTGATCGTTTGTGTCAAAGTTGCAGGGATGATACGTAATATCGTGATCGTTTGTGTCAAAGTTGCAGGGATGATACATAATATCGTGATAATATGTGTCAAATCTGCGGGGATGATACGTAAGATCGCGATGGTTTGTGTCACAAACAAACAAACCTAAACCAAGTGACATTTACTAGATTTAGCTTTTATTACTCGTGCTAGAATCAGTCCCAGACTTATAACCCGATATTTAGTTAGATCCTGTCCTAGAATTTCCCGTACAATAAACCTAATAGCTGTATGACGAATCCCAGGCTTACCTGAGTTTGTCGGATGATTTATCGTTCATTAAAACCATTCGGCTTCATCACTTCACATTTCCTTATGAAGTTGCCCCTGGGTAATACTTCCAATACCAGCGATCATACCAAACAAAGCACTCTCACTCACTCACCACCTCACTCATTCACTCATCTACCTCTATATCACTCACCCACTCATTTCTGTATCACTAATTCACTCACTTAGTCACCTCTATATGCTCGCTCGCTCGCTCACTCACTCACTCACTCACTCACTCGACTCCTCACTCACTCACTCACTGACTGACTGACTGACTGACTGACTGACTGACTGAATGACTGACTGACTTATTCACTCACTTTTCTTCGCCATTTTCAATTCCATCATTAATACACCGCACGAAGTAAACTAGCTAATTAATAATAATTAAATCACCTAGAAGACATCATTTAAATACCACCCCCTCTTGTACAAACACACACACACACACACACACACACACACACACACACATCGAAGATGACGTCAGACTATCAGATCATGTGATGTATTACACGTCGGGGACTATGCCGGCAAATCCGGGCCGAGATCGTCGGGATCGGCGACAGATCCGGAACGCCGCCGACATCCTTTGTGTCCGGACGGCCATCAGTCGTCGTGTAATATCATTTAGCATTTACTCGGACTCCTTAAAGCTGAAGTATCTAATTCTCGCTGAAAGACCGCAAAGACGGATGACGTCACCTAAACGGGGATGGAATCCCCGGATAGTTCTGATTAGATTGACCTACCGTCGAGCTTTATCATCATGGCCGGCTCTCTCTCCCTCTCTCTCTCTCTCCACAGGATGTAAATACCTTAATAGAACCGTCAAAATCTCCCGGATAACGCGGCACACACCCGCTCGTATTAGGCTTATTATAGAGGAGGAAGGTGGCAGTATAACGCGACGCGTTCGCGGTCATATTTGGTCGGAGGTTAACGGGCACTGACTGTATGGACGGAAGGTTTTGTTGGGATCGGACCCCCGCGCGCGTATACACAGACTGGTTTAAAAAATGTAGGTGTTTTCGAGCAGTAACATCTGCCATGTTTGACGAGACATGTTAAAAAGCACGTGTGGCTCCAGCGTGGGCTCATGGCCACTCACTCATCAGTGGGCTAGGCTGGGTCATGAAATATTATATCTTTAGTGGATTTGATCAGAATAAACTTATACGCTACACAAATAAAATATTTCTTTCCAGTATAATTTCTTATGGACCCACAAATTATTTCCCGAATGTTTGAAGTATACATTTTTATGGTCACTACTAGTTGAGAAATAAAAACGAAATTAAGGAATATATACCTATGAATGACAACTAAACGAAAATACATTGAGAACACACACACACACACGCACACACACACACATTTTAATTATTAAATTAATATGTAGTTCTAGATGAAACAGACAGCTTTTGTCCTCGATTTTTTAGCTTAACGATCTCACGACTGTAGATAGTCCTCAGAGTCCCAGATTTTATGCATGAACACGTAGAAAGGAAATACAAGTCAGAACATGCATGCGGATCATGATCTAGGGCGCTTCCGTGGTCTAGTGAAATTTTCTTTGGACTGGAATTAACATTTCTTCATTTCAGCTAAATCTGATGACGCCTGACAGGATTCCGACTACATTTTGTCACGTTTCAATAACATTCCATGATAGTTCATTTTCCAAGATTTTCCACGACCCTTAGCGCTGGCCAAAACTGGGACACGTGGCCAGCAGGAAGGACGATTCCCACGGCGAAATAATCCACAAACTCAGATGCTGCTAGAGATCGAACCTATACATCTGGACGTTTGTGGCGCAGCGATTTATCTACTGCACCATCGGCACAGGCAGAGACCCTGCCACATATACACACGCACACCGAGATAGAGACAGTCTGATAGATAGAGGAATAGTTTGATAAGTAGAGATATATAGGTAGATAAGATAGATAGATAGCTAGAGATATAAAACGAGAGAGTGAGTGAGTAGAGAGAGAGAGAGAGAGAGAGAGAGAGAGAGAGAGTTCTAACTCACAGACCAAACAAAACCCAAATCTCATCCGGATCCCATCAGGCGTACAGAGAACTAACAGAGTCCCCTCGTCGACGGATCATCGAGCTGTACTCGGCGATAATGATCTCAGCAGGACGTCCGACGAGCCAGTGCCGACCATCCGCCTCTATCGGTGTCCGCTCGTTAGCGGGACAAATTGTGTTTACAGACCGCCAACGAGACGCAAACAAAACGAGAAAGGTGCAATTACCTGTCGTCGGCCACTCGACGACCACTCGACGGCCGCAATAGGCCGCACAACATCGAGTCTACGGTCCCATCCAGCTGACAAAGCAAGATGGATGCCGACCATGGAGTGGCTCATAATGACCTACCGGGCCACTCCGACCTCGACTCGCTGTCGGGATGGCGCATGACGGATTCGGGAGTTTCTCTCTCTCTCTCTCTCTCTGATCGTCGGTGGTCGCGTTCACCTGCGGAGGATTCAAGGGCGGTGTGGAGGGGAGTATGGCCGGGCGTGGACAGAATAAGGTCAGGCGTCGACATGGTTGTGGCGCGTGTGGACGTGGTGTGGCTCGTTGTGGATAATGAGAAAGCTAGGTGTGCACGCGACAAGGCCAAGTTTGGATATATCAAAGCCAGGTGTATGCACATCGCCAAGTAGGATGTGGACATGGTAAAGACGGGTTTTGGTCATAGCCAAGAAAGTTGTAGACATAATGTAAACTTTGTGAAACTGTGTGTGTGTGTGGATATTTCTTGGTTAGGTGTGGACATAGCAAGACTATGTGTATACATGACAAGACTAGGTGTGTACATGGCAATGCTATGTGCGAAACATCCTTTAGACATAGCCCAGGATGAACAAGAGACACAATACTCACTGTAGATAGGGTGGGATAAGGCGAGATGAACGAGGAAGATGATGATTGATGTATTACGGCCACTTTTGTGCACTTTGTAGGCTAAATGAGCCGAACGACCTCCTGAGGTAATGAAACGAAGTCAAAGAGGAAATACCCTTCATATATGCCCACGCCGAGATTCGAACTCAGGTGGTAGTGATCTGTGGTCCAACACGCTACCGCTAGACCACGGAGGCGCACGAAACGAACGATGAACAAAATGTGGATGGAAAAGGACAAGGCAGAGAGGCGGGGCAGGAAAAGACCAGGAATCTGGACAAGAGAAGGTTGTGGGTTTGGAAAATGGAAGACAAGTCATTGTGTGGATGAAACGGGGATAAACAATGCACAAAACATAACGAAACAAGTCATTGTGTGGATGAAACAGGGATAAACAGTGGACAAAACATGACGAGACAAGTCATTGTGTGGATGAAAGGGGGATAAACAGTGGACAAAACATGATGAGACAAGTCAATGTGTGGGTGAAACTGGGATAAACAGTGGACAAAACATGACAAGTCGTTGTGTAGATGAAACGGGCCTAAACAGTGGGCAAAACATGACGAGACAAGTCACTGTGTGGATGAAACGGGGATAAAGAGCGGACAAAACATGATACAGCGGTGACAGGCCAAGGTAGGGTACATTGTGGATAACGTAGAATAGGTCGGACAAAACAGAGCCAGTTGTGAACAGAATATACCAGTGAGTAGAAAGGGCAATCGAGTGTGTCCTAGGGAATGGCGGGGCTGAATGGAGACTGCAAACCGAAGGAGAGAACAGGAGACAGGACAAAGAAGTGTGTAGAGGGACAACACATTGTGGTCAAGAAAGGAAGTGAACAGGACTTAACAGTGTGTATGTGTGCACGAATGCGTGCTTGTGTGAGTGTGTGTGCGTGCGTGCGTGTCTCAGCTGGTCATCTATTCAGGCCAGGTGATGTTCACTCACGATGGCCGGTCAACTCGGTAATGCAATGATCACTTCGATTGTTTTCGAAGCACTTAGTCGGTAATTGGATTTGCGACTGGATGAAAGCGATACGTTTGATGGGTGAGGTGATTCAGCGCACCTGTGCAGCCATTCTGAGACGAATGATTCCAGGGGACTCGAAAAACAAAATCAATCCATCCCCCTCCCCACCCACCGACCCCCACAACAAAAATACGTAGGTGTATATACAATCTCAACGAAGGTGTAATTCTAGAATATCTGAACACATCCGGTTCCGACGAAAAACAAAAACACAATAATCACACGGCTGTAGAACGGCCGTCGGTTCCACAAAATTCAGGCGCGATTATTGTTACAGTTCGGGAGCGAGTACAGTTCCACACTTACTATACCCGCCTATAGTTCCGGATCGCCCACAAGTGCACACGCGTAGCGGGATGGGTCCCATCCACGTGCAGCTCCCCAGATCTCGAACACGACGAAAACAATACCAGGCGGCGCATCTAAACATAGAAACGGCTCATCACCAGCTGGCCCAATTATTGCCTAATTAGCAAGGCAAATTTTAAATAATTAATAATTAATAATTAATTTGTATTACACTGTTATAGGCGACCAGTCGGAAAGACGCGTGCGCCGATCGGCGAATGCGCGTGCGCGAGCGTGGGACCGGACCCCCGCGACGATACCAATCGCACAACACCCAACCCGCCACTCTCCACAAGGGGGAGGTTGACGGGAATACGCCGAGAGATAGAAAACTAGAGCCAGCCAGAGCGAACTTCGTTTTTTTTTATTTAATCTGTTAAGACCAAAGACATAGTAACCATTTATAAGCCATTTTCTCTATTAGACGTGTGCGCCGTACGGCGGACGGGAAATGCAATTTTGCACGTTTTAGCTCCCAGATGGCCGCCAGACAAACAATGAGAGAGAGAGAGAGCGAGCGGACGTCCACTGACGGGAAATAGACGCCACGGTTTACAGTCAATCAGTATTTACTTATGGCCGAGAGATGGGCTAGCTATGGCCTCAGACAGCCGTACGCCGTAATCATTTCGCCAATTTAATAGAATGTCCATTGGCATTTTATCAGAGTGAATAATTCATACGGGCTACATTCAATTACCGTATACCGGCGTCCGTTCGTGTTGGTGTGTGTGTCAGTGTGTGTGTGTGCCAGTGTATATATGTGTGTAAACGTGTGCAGGTGCGCACGCGTCGGTCTCCCTATCTACGTAAGAAGGTATATATATATATATATATATATACTTGTGCCTATTGGTATGATTCGTAGCGTGTATGTGTGCGCACGCGCACGTCGTGGGTGGGTGGATGGGGGGTGGCTGTTTTATCAGTGTCTGAAATTAAGGTGCTGACTCGGCGAACCAGAAATTGCCGCTACAGTATCCGGACGATTCATCAGAGCTTCGATTTTACAGAATGGACTTTTCATGGTGAGATCAGTCCTCAAATAGATTTATGCTATCACGTATACCATATTACTCAGCTAATTAAGTAGATTCTCACTCACTCACTCACTCACTCACTCACTCACTCATTTACCGACGAGTGACTGACTAACTGACTCATTGACTGACCGACTCATTCACCAACACGCACATACACATACGGGCACATAGATGAATACACCTCCCCAGACGGACATCTCTTACCGTCTGATCACTCATTCCCAACACCCGCCAAACTCGGAACGGGACCGAAGAAAGGTCAAAGGTCGACGCGGGAACCGATACTAAATCGTCTGCGTCGCCCCCTCAACTCACAGCCACCCCCTCCCCACCATCCAACATGGCGGTGCCGATACCCGGAGGCTGGACGTACTTTGTTCGGGATTAGCGAGTCATTAATTATGCAACCATTAACAGATATTAATGTCGACAGGGGAGGTATCGGGCGTGCAACGTACAGACAGACGCACAGACCCGGGAACAGACAATGGTCGCCCAGTGATGTTATTGTGTCGCGGCCAATCTCGTTCGCTTCTCGTGGATCCGGGACAACGATCGGGATCTCCTTCGGGGACGGGACATTACATTGGCCGCCTGATTGGTGAATAATGGCGACAGAGTCACGGCTGATTGTGTCGATCCTTTAGTCAATGAAACACCGAGGTCGGCCAGTTAGGGCACTCCCACTGAACATATCCCCCCCCCCCCACACACACACACAGAGAGAGAGAGAGAGAGAGAGAGAGAGAGAGAGAGAGACTTCCCACATGACAATCTAGTCAAATGTGTTTAAACTGACCATACACCCTAATTGTGGACAAACCACACCTCAACAATAAGATAGTTAAAACCATTGACCTGAAAGAAAACAAGACCAAACATGGCCGCCAATATGATGACAAACAGGTCCCAACTTCCGGCCGGGGCAAAAAGGAACACAGACTGCAAAATCAGGTTTATAAACATGGTGAATTCTTGTTGCGTTGTTGGTTGTATAAGCTGTGGGCGTGAAAGTAATATAAAGGGAATTTGAAATAGATGTTAAAGCGTATTTTTTGGCGGGAAATTAAGCTTAACGATTATTATATTTAGCCTATTCGATAACGCCCCTTCTGTCTCTGGCGTTTGATCCCAACTAAACTAGATCTACGGACATGCATAAAACGACATTTACATATTTGATGGCATATAACAGGAGAGTAGTAATACATATTTTCTGCATACACAAAATTATAATGCACGCATCATAATAAATATCCGTATTCATAGGTTGAAAACTCGAAGCGCATCCGCTCCAACGTTGCTTTTTGCCCCTACCGGAAGTCAGCGCTGTTTGATCATGGTAGCCCAAATAAACACCACCGAGTGCTCGGTCTAGTTTTCTTTTAGGTCAATGGTTAAAACAATCAAATATCAGTACTCAGCTTCTTAATCTGATTACATGTATATACGTTATGGGAATTTGGGGGCTCCGCGCTTATTGAATTGCCCCGTGAGTACAGGGACCAATTCTTTTGTGACAAATATTTTTGTCAGGTGGTTGTTGACTTTTGATGTCAAGATTAATTGCTTATGACGTGTGACTTAAAATAAGGATATTTATGAGTAGAAATATCGTAATAAGTTTGTATTAATATGGATTACTTGGAGCCTAACTGCCATTTGGCTATTAATCGTATACCATGATATGCACACATGCTCAGTGTTAGCACACATAGAATTGTGACGTTAGACACACGATCGAATAACACACACACACGCACACGCACAAGCCATCTACCGGACAGTGATGACGAGCTACGATTAATAAAGTGCCGAAACCTAATTAAAAACAATTATAAGGCGCCATACAGAAGAGATAACAATGAACGTTATCAGTACAGAGCATCATTCGTGTATCTTCAATCCGAAGTCTACACGGACACATATCGGATCAGGATGCAGTCATCTAAAACTGACTTAATAATAATAATAATAATGTATATTTAATAAAGCGACTTGTGTGTAACGTTCTTCCAAGAAGTACCTGTGGGATCTGTTTGTAAATACAGCATCATTCAATCAAAGTGAAGGATTTCTCGGGCAATAACCATCAGACGGTGGAAAATCATATTACTGTTGTAAACATAATAAACACAAATAAAAATCTATTACAACCATTATAATTACCAGTGTAATAACAATAATAATACTATTATGTTAGTAATAGCCAATTAAGCTCTTGACATAGTGTGACCAAATCTAAGTGTGTGTGTGTGTGTGTGTGTGCTCTGTGTGGGGTATTTACTTTAACGCTTCAGGTGTTTTTTGTTCAGTGTTTTGAAGTTATTAATAAACTTGCTTTCTACCCGTGTAACGAGTCAAATTGAATTAATGTTGATCATCATCAATATCGTAAACGTAGGGTTGCTATATTTTAATTTACTGATCGATAGTTCAAAGCCGATCGACGGTCTGGTGAATTTGACCCCCCCCCCCCGCCCCCGCCACATCCCGGTACGGGCTGACCTGTACAGTCCGACACCATCTTCAACCGTACAGGAAGCATACCATCTTCCGAGCCAACAATCTCTGACCGTCCTATCTTTTACGGATCTACGACTAGATCAACCACATCTGGGGTACAGCGACAGTTACAGCAATGCGATGCAAAACTCCAGGTTGTGGGTTCGAACCCGACTGACGTCTATATGTGTGGGATGTTTCCCCAGGAATTGCCCCCCCCCAGGACACTGAGTCACTGACTCACGAATCGCGCGAAAGATCAGTAAAACTGGCTGTTGATTCGGAGAAAATATCACCAGTGACAAATATCGTTCCGTATCATCATCATCAGCAGCATCATCATCAGCAGCAGCAGCATCGGGGTAAAATAGTCTTAGTTCTATCTCATTTAAGTCATAGCCTCGTTATGGGGTTCGCATTATATACTCGGTGGCTGATATCAACTCCCTGCCTCCAAAAATTACGGAAAGATGGAGCCGAAATACCCCAGAGAATGTATCACATCCTCGGGGGCTCTTTATAAAGTGCCACACTTTTAATTAATTAATTAATTCAGCGGAGACGACGATAATATTTAACGTGATCAAACACCCGCGATGTCGCGAGCCGAGAAATAAATCCCCGGAAAGTCGCTCCCTTTTATGCGGAATGGAACACGTGATCGGTCGTTGACGATTGGGCAAATCTATCCGTCGACTCCAAGGCGAGCGCATTTAACCGTTACACCGCCGAAACGGAGATACGCCTTAAGTAGCATCGCGCGACGTAAATCTCGCTTCATCGAGTCGCCGCATCTAAATACCACACACAAACAACATCAATGGCGGTAAATAGTTGGCTCGCTGATTTTGTTGATCTGGGCTTATACCGTATCCTAAAAATAAATAAAATATCCCGTATCTCTCTGGGACGAGCTTGAAATTATTACCTACTTCTCGAATAACATTTCGAGTGTCGGACAAGCGAAGAAATTAGCGCGGAAACGCAATTTCTACAAACAACGATTGGTAAATGAAGTGGCTCGTAATAAGATCATGGCCACCATTTGCCGCCATAATCGCCAAGATTAGCATATTATTAGCCACGTGACCGCCGACAGTCACGCGACCAGATGAGTTCTTATCGATGGCAAGGGCCGAGGCTGGGCGAGGGTGGGGTGGGGGTTAGGGTGAAGGGGGTGGTCTCCCTGCCCAGAGAGGCCGAGCCCTAGGGGGTGGCCCGCGGACAGTGATCATTAAATGACCAGGAAGGCGGGATTCTCTTCAAAAGGTGCACTGTTAGCTTCATTATCGACGTAATGCAACGATATCCCCCCCCCCATCCCTACCACACGCCTCACGCTGGTGTTTACCCGGCGGGCTCGGATCGACCCCCACCCACCCACATGGGCGCGCCACCAGTCAGGCGCTCGACAAACAGGTCGACATCTGTTTGGCCATGTTTCACTGCCCCGACTTGGGACAGGGCGTCTTCGGTCGTGGGACACACCCACACCACACGTCGGTCCAAAACATCACTGAACACCAATCGAACACCCATCCCCCCAGACACACCCCCTTCCCCTTACCGGAAAGAAGTAAGGGCGACAGCGAGCCCCCCCCTCCCCATTCATACCCCCATTAGGACTAGGACAATACTAATTTGTCCGCTGACGACAATCGTGTGATAATTAGATCTAGCTTATTATGGCCGACACTATGAGGTGACGGCGGTGAAGTCTCCCCTCAGCAGCATGATGGCACTAGGGTGGTAACTGAATGAAATAACAATGCGTGTCTCTCTTCCTCTCTCTGTGTGTATGTGCTTATTTAACAGTAATCAGCGCCTTTCAAGGGTGGCTCATGACGTAAGAGAACGCCACTCCTGACGTAGGACAGATGATACACTAAATAATTAATATAAAATATACAAACGTTAAAAATAACCAAATCGTCTGACAAACCTGTACTGTACCAAAGTGCCAAAAAGTAGAAAAGTTGTCTTTAACACCAAAATACTACAATGTACTATTAATATCTATTGTTTTCTCATTCTTCACATGAAATACTAATCCGTCCTCCATCCCCCCCCCCCCAACCTGCTCCCGACAACAACAAAACCCAATAAGAACCCTAGCGCAAAACTCCCAATATATGTACTACTGTATCAAACACACGGACTTTACCTATGTTGTATCTTCAATAGCCACCTCCAAAATACAAACAAAACGCAGTGCGATATTAATTAATCCATTCAAGGTAACCACTCAAAGGACTAATTAATTGTGAATAAATTGAGTTACTAGTATATTATTCAGAAACAGAACCTTAAAATTTTTTAATTAAGAAATTACACAACTATCACTGTTATCGCTACTATAACTCCTACTAGTGCAGCTGTTCCGATTACTACTACTACTACTACAACTGCTACTACTACTACTACTACTACTACTACTATCACCATCACGAGCACCACTACTACAATTACAATGCCAGTAATAATATATTTAGTAGGATGTTAGGTTCATTAAATAGTGTGGTCATCTCTATATCATACCTGACGCAGTTAACCAATATGTCATAAAATATACTCCACACAATTAACACGATATAACACTCAATATTACAGTCGCCACAATTAACACGATATAACACTCAATATTACATCCCCCACAATTAACACGATATAACTCTCAATATTACAGTCCCCACAATTAACACGATATAACACTCAATAATACAGTCCCCACAATTAACACGATATAACTCTTCAATATTAGTCCCCACAATTAACACGATATAACACTCAATATTACAGTCCCCACAATTAACACGATATAACACTCAATATTACAGGCCCCACAATTAACACGATATAACACTCAATATTAGTCCCAACAATTAACACGATATAATACTCAATATTACAGTCCCCACAATTAACACGATATAACACTCAATATTACAGTCCCCACAATTAACACGATATAACACTCAATATTACAGTCCCCACAATTAACACGATATAACACTCAATATTACAGTCCCCACAATTAACACGATATAACACTCAATATTACAGTCCCCACAATTAACACGACATATCACTCAATATTACAGTCCCCACAATTAACATGATATGTCACCCAATAATACACACCTCACATTTAACTTGATGCATCATCTATTAATACAATCCGCACAATTAACATGATATATCATCCAATAATACACTCCCGAAAAATAACATGATATATCACTCAATATAACACTCCCCACAACTAACATGATACATCACTCAAGATTATACCTCCCGCTCAATTTAACACGACATATCACTCAATATTACACCTCCCAAAAAATCAGCACAATATATCACCCAGTAATACACCTCCCAAAATTAACATGATATGTCACTCCATGTTACACTATACACAATTAACAACACACGTCACTCTATATAATACATCCAAACAATTAACAAGCTATAACTGTCAATATCACAGACTAACGGAATATATTTATATCATTCATTGTTACAATGCCACTCAAGACAAAGGTTAACAGGATATAACCTTTAACCCTACATCGTGATTCGTATCAACAAAACATGTCTGTTAGTGAACGTTTTCAGCTCTGAAACAATAAACTTTTTAATGAAGAACGGTAAAAACTTATAAATAAAATAAATTAAGAGGTCAGTCCCACTATAAAGATATGTTTTCATAATAGCTAACAAATACATTATTACAGATCAATCAATCTCTTCAAGATCAGTCCATCTCTTTAGCTATCTAACAGCAGGAGCGGCAACAGCAACAACACGAACAACAACATCATCAACAAATAAACTCTCCATAAGTTTGAACAAGCTACATTACATACAATTAACAACAACACAACAACAACAATAAACGGGTTGGCCATCCAGAACGACGGGATAATAAACGAGTGGACACTTGACAAACCTAAGAGGACCACAGAGTGGATACCTACAAAGGATCGTCACCAGAGGGCGTACTTCATCAAATTGGCAGCCGAAGTGGTGGCTGGCTGTACGTGCTTAGATCGAGCCATCCGCTTGTGGACGATAAACCCCCCCCCCAAACTAAATGAAATCCCACCGTACAATCGACACCAGGGACGAATCTCTGTGCGCGCGTATTTATGCGTGTGCGTGTATATGTCCATTCCTCTTGACACACATTCCGCCTCACTCACTCTCCCCCGTTTTCATTCTGTCTACACGGTGATACAGACCGTCGACACACACGCGCGACAGACAGACAGACAGACAGACAGACAGACAGACAGACAGACAGACAGACAGACGAGAGAGGGGGGGGGCGATATGACCACACGACAGATGTTTAATATTTCACGGACAGTGGTCTATGAGGCGAGTGATGTCCGACGCCGGCCTAATCTGACGTTAATAATGCATCGTTTGGCGCTAATCCGGCCCGTTAATGGGATTAGTGCTGGGATAATGGAGTGAAAACAATTATTCGAACGCATTTCCATTAGACGGCCAATTACCGGCGCCGTCTCTCGGTTTTGTTTCGATTCGAGCTCCGGGTTCCGGGAGGCCGGTTTTTACGTCATCGCCCGCTAATCGAATGATTAGCGAGCGGTTAGAGACGAGACGCGGCTGGCTCGATAGTCGTTTGGGCCGAACGCTTTTATTTACGTCGTTATTTAATTTATTATGAACATTGTGCCATGATTAAACCACTTTTTATTAATTCGCCGGGAACGCGGTACGTATAGCGTAACGTGTTATAGTGTACGTGGTACGGGTGTAAATATGTAGGCAGGTTCTGTAACTGGAACACCGCTGACCGTTTCTATAGGGGCCCGTTGCCGCTCGTGGACCAGAGAAACTAGAATGCAGTTTGAACTGGTCATCAATTACAGCAAACAAACAAATAAACAGACAGATATTAAAATGCAATTATTAATGCACTATTTTAGCCAAACACGACATGACGCAAGGGAAAAAAAACCTCATTCCAAACGGGTCGATGAGCGAAGGATCCCAGATTGAAACAAAATCCAGTCGTTTAGACTTATTCCTATAAAATGCTATAAATCATATTCATACGTCGTCAAATTAGATTTGCTTCTCGGTTCCGAGTCGTCGTCAATACGTCATCAAACATTTATGGGGACTAAAAAGCACCGAATTCGTCTGAACGTCGACGGATGAGTCAACGCGAAAGCAAAAATTAACCGAATTATCTCTCTAAGTTTGCCACCTGACGACGAACGACCAACGACTGTCTGCCATCTGATGACGCGTAGATGAGTGACGTAATTGTTACGTTAATCAAAACGGAGTTAATAATAACAATTTAAAAAAAGTCGGGTTACGCAAAACAGCGAGTACCAAAGCTTGCACAGCTACGGTTACGACGACGGATGTGGGTACGAAAAACAACGAGTACCAAAGCTGGCACGGCGACGGTTACGACGACGGATGTGGGTACGAAAAACGGCGAGTACGAAAGCTGGCACGGCGACGGTTATGACAACGGATGTGGCACTTGTTACCCGGAAAAGGGCTGACATCTCTTCATTAACGCGCACAATTGATAATGCGCCACCTAGCGGATTGTTTTCACCGTAGTACGGCCTAAAACAAAACCCAAAAAAAACCCGGCGCCGGACGAAAACATCGAGAATATTCAACCGTTCGTCTGGCCCGGGCGAAGTACCCTATTGGTATTGGGGGTTGGGGGGGGGGTGGGGAATCTCCCGGCCAGTGAGCCGAGCGAAACATCAAAACAGCGAGCAAATAGAATAACAACGGAATCAAGTAGCGAGTGATTACTTAAAGCCATTAGAATCCTCCACCCGCCGAGCCGAGTCCCGGCCAAGCCCGGACTTGGACCGCCAATGTAAATGGCCCAGAACAGCGGCACCATTCACTTGTATCAATTTGGCACAAATATGCCGCCTAAATTCCATTACTGCGGCCGTTCAATAGACTTCATTGGGGCCGAGTCCAGATTCGGTGCTCGATTGGCTTAATACGATCAAGAGTCGGGGAGGGGGAGGCGGTGCAGGGGGGGGGGGTGCGAATGGGGCGGAGGCGGCGGGCCATTGTAATCTCGTTTACATGAAGTCCACTTGCCGATATTCAATAAGGAGGAGGGAATTTCATCAAATTCGATCATCCGTGAACTCGGAGTAAGCGAGCGTAAATTGGATAGTGCCTCACCCAATCCGACCACCCAAACACCCACCAAGCCGATCACTCACTCACTCACTCACTCACTCACTCACTCACTCACTCACTCACTCACTCACTCACTCACTCACTCACTCACTCACTCACTCACTCACTCACTCACTCACTCACTCACTCACTCACTCACTCACTCACTCACTCACTCACTCACTCACTCACTCACTCACTCACTCACTCACTCACTCACTCACTCACCTCACTCACTCACCACTCACTCTCACTCACTCCACCCCCCCCTCGCAAATGGGGGTCTCCCCCCCTCCAAAGGTCGTCCTTCCCGCTCCTGCTGCTGATGGTGGTGGTGTAGCGGGGTCGGACAGTCGCATCTGCGGCAAATTTGCTTTGCGATAAACTGACGCCGGGTATAATAGAATAATCGCCATTATGGTAGATATCTGGCTTATATTGGCTGTCAGTTTTCGGCTCTGGACCGTCGATTATCCCGCCGACAGATAATTATCTCACAGCTTATAAATGTTATTAGTAGGAGAAATGCGGCACAGCGTCGGGCCACTGACGGAGTCTCTCTCTCTCTCTCTCTCTCTCTCTCTCTCTCTCTCTCTCTCTCTCTCTCTCTCTCGTCTGTGTGTGTGTTTTCTGGACAGAGTCCAAATCGCCGTATGACCGGACAGTGCAGGACAAGTTTCCGTAATCCCCACGAACACTGTTTTCGGCGGACGATGTGTTTAGTATATGCACTGTTTGGAAAGTGCTCTCTCTCACACTCTGTATGTGTGTGTGTGTGTGTGTGTGTAGGAAGCTTGTAAACCGTTGTGCCAGTGCACGCAGATTGGCTAGCATGCGCATGCGTGGTATTTCTATGGTGTTATCGGGAAAGTGTCCATGCGTTCGGGAAAGTGTCCATGCGTTCGTGGAAAGTGACTCTCTATCCTACAATAGAGTAAATGTTGTTTTCGTTTTACGCCCAGTTGCGCGCATACGGTAGGTAAAACGAGCCGAGCAGCCTCCACAGATATTGAGGCGAAGCGAAAGATGAAACATCCTTCTCACATAGTCCATCCCGGATTGAAACCGACGTCCCAAAGATCTGTAGCGAAGCGCGCTACCCAATCAGCCACGGAGACGCCCTACTCTACACGCATACAGTGTCTGTGGTGTTTTAAAAATGCCTGTCTGGTGTAAACATTGAGTACAGAGTTTGAAGAATAGCAACGCCGGCATCTGATGGAATTTTCTCCAGTACACCGTTGTACTGCTCGAAGTGTCTGTGCTTAATGTACAACTGATACGTGATACCCACTGATACACAAGTAGTGATGTTTACATAGTTTTATAACACTAATAATAATACTGTACTAGCATTAATTGATCAATGAGTAATAATAATAATAATAATGGTATTTTATATAGCACTTTATTCAACTCGAATGGCTCCAAGACGCTTTATATTAAAACATGTTCTAAGTTGACGTAGGTATTATATCATTGTAACTGTCTGATTGATTCACATATTTCAATTTTTACAGACAATAATAAATCTCCACCGATTCTCCATACCCGTAATGTTATGCCAAATCGTCACAATACACATACAAAAATGGAGGTGCGCCTTTCGTGTGCTAAGAACTGGCCACTTATAATAATAAAGCATATTTAATAAAGTGCCCGTTCTTACAGAAGCCATACAAAGTCGCTGTACAAATAATATGCAATATATAATATACCCCAAATAATATGTCTGTAAAAACCGTATAAGAGATTTAAAAGATAATTATTATTTATCTGTAAAAGCGATCTCGAACCAGAATTCCGGAATTGGAATTGATTATTTAAAAACAAAATGAACTGGAATTGGAATTAAGAAATTTTGAATTGGAATTGAGAAATTTTGAATTGGAAATGAGAAATTTTGAATTTGAAGTTTCCTACAAAAAAATTAAATCCAAAAATTAATATACCATTTTTACCATGTTAACACTTACATGTGGTGTTCCTTTTATATATATATATATATATATATATATATATCAGATATGCACACCGACTGTGAGCATTTAACCAATTAAAATGGTCTGGATACCACAGACTCCGCCACAACACTGTGACATCACCACATAGCATACCTGTAACCTATATAGAGATATTGCTATTTAGGAATTAATTAATTTTATCATTTCACCGGAATGCCAATCTGGAGCCAAAATTGCCCTCCTCTCCTCAAACTGTGACTACTATAGCCTGTCCCCAGACCTAAGTGTTTAATAACCATTTTAGAGATTTTGTAAAGTTACCATATGTCATTGGTTTAGTACCCAGCAGTGTTGTGAAAGTAAATACAGGGTCTGACCCCTGCTGGGCGGAGTTAAGCAAATACATTCGTTTCAAGGCTCCTACTGGGCAGAGGAATAAAAACACCCCTTTGATAGTTAGAAAATATACTCTTACATGGGGATGCACCCAAGACTATGAACCACCACGTGATATAATACCTCTTTAGCTAAAAGCGCCTTGTGGTTAGGCTTGTGCTAATTTTACCATGTGTTAACACTTACATGTGGTGTTACCAATATACTGGAACCAAATTGATCCAGAACTTTGGTTTCTTATATATATATATATATATATATATATATATCAAATATGCACACTGACTGTGACATCGTACATGTGCATTTAACCAATTAAAATGGTCTGGATACCTTGGGCTCCACCCACAACACGGTGACACCACCACATAGCATGCCTGAAATCTATATAGAGATATTGCTATTTAGGAATGTTCAATGTTTAGAACAGGCAAAATTAAATTAAATCCACAAATTAAATTTACTATTTAATTTTTTAATTCAGAAATATTTCTTCCATGACATTCCTACTTGGAATATAAACTACTTTGTATTCCAAGTAGGTACTCGGAGTATCTACTCATGCTAAAAAATATATTCAGCAAAGAGTCGGAAAAAAAACGGAATTCGAATTGAAAATTTTGGAGTTGGAATTGAATTGATAAATTTGAGGTGGAATTCACTAAATGGAATTGAGTGGAATTGGAATTGACAAAATGCCTCGAACAGATGTGTTTTTAGAACAGATTTAAAGTTTTCAAGAGACGACGCATTTTTGATACCCACCGGCAAAGTGGGGGATGCAACACTAAACGCAGAATCACCATAAGACTTGAGCCAAGACACTGGCTGCGCACCTGTAATAGTATCTGAATGGATGACCTGAGTTCTCGGGATGACTTTCATACAGGTATCCTGGCGCCATATCATTAATAGATTTATAAGTTATTAACAAAATCTTGAAATGGACACGGTGTCTAACAAGTAGCCAATGTAGTTTTTGAAGAATTGGGATTAAATGATCAGATTTTCGAGTATTTGTCACAGACCATTTTCCTCATGATTATGCTGATAATTGATGTTTCATGGCCACATTTGTGTACATGGTAGGCTAAATGGGCCGAGCGGCCTCCAAAGGCAATGAAGCGAAGTCAAAGATGAAACACCCTTCAGATATGCCCACGCCGAGAATCGAACTCAGGCGGTAGTGAGCTGTGCTCCAACGTGCTACCAGTTAGACCTCATGAGTTGAGCTGATTTGAGTTTAGTCTCGGTGATGGTCAAACTCGTGGTACATATGGACGAGTAGCGACTGTCTGGAGAAACATCCCACAAACATAGGTATCAGTCAGATTCGAACCCATAACCTGTAGGTTTGCGCAATGCTCTAATCGATGCGCTCTCCTGCGTACCCGGTTTTCTTCAGGAACAACAACAAAACAACGGCATCAACATCACGAATAACAGCACGTCAGATTTCCCCCATGACAGTCAATCGACGTCAACGAACGAGCCGCTACCAAAAAGCTACACACGACGTACACAACTTTAAAATTAGTTACAAGAAAAATACGGCCAATTATCGACATCTGGATTACTCTCCGGATCGCGAGCTCGGCAACCAATCAAAGCGCCCGAGCCGATAGAGTTAGTGGTGACACCTAGGGGACGCCGGCCGGTCGACGGTGGCGCCCCCACGGCGTTCGGTCGGGAAGCCGTTGATGCGGCCTCTCCCATTTCCTGATTCGATCGCCGACGTCGGCCCGCCTAATACCCGCCAGTTGGCAATTATTAATTTATGGCGGGTAGAGACGGGCGAGAAGTGGCCGAAAAATTAGGGGACTATGTGAAGATGGGGGCCGAATGAGTGGGTGCCCGTGATTAGCGACTGACGGACGGCCCGGCGAGAATGTATAATTATAGCTGGCCAGTGTAAGTGACGAGTCACAGGAGTTACGAGTCACAAATCAACCCCACCCCGCGCGGATACACCCCCCCCCTTCCCCTATAGCCGTCACCGTATGTCACGATTCTGCCGTCGTCGTAACAAAGATGACAGGACGAATGCGGCAGCCGAGATCATTCGGTCATCATCATCATCATCATCACGATTATCATCATCCCGACCGCCGGGATGATTGGCCATACGAGGCGCATATCCAGAAGCTAATACGCCAACATAATTACCCCGACTCCAGCGCCGCACAAGTCCCTCGGTGTCCGTTTCGGGCCGCGCCACGCCGCGCCACGCCGAGCCACGCCACGTCTGGAAACGTTAACCGAGAGTGTTAGGTGTCGGAGAGCTGATTACCACAAATTGAGAGCTGAACGACTGGTCGCCGGCCAACATCGCTTTATCCGCCGATAATTCGATGACAATCACCCACCACCACCACCCAAAACCACCCACCACCACCACCCAATTCCGATGGCGGCAAAATACCGGACAGAGGAACCAAACCCGGTTAACTTATTTCCAAGATGTTCACAAATCGCCAGAGACCAATATCAATTTACACCTCGCTAATTAACACACACGCCGCCACGGCGTATCGCTCACCTTTTCCCGCTCGAAATCGACTCCGGCAGCGCCCCTAGCGGCGATGTCAAGAGGCGGCCATGATTAAACAGCACTCGAGAGAGAGAGAAAGGCCGACCGTGATATGCCGACAAACTAATCTACATTTTTAAACAGATCTCGTAATCTGAGCGGGTTATCGAAGGAAACCGATTATCGGAATAATTGCCGCCGATCGAAAGAGCCGACTTCCGGCGAACTTTAACCCGGCACAATTCCCGACCTCTGGCCCATATTTTTGGCGGACGTCTACATCGTTTGGAGGCGGACGTGATTAATGGCGGCGAACGATTGGCGATCGGCCGATTTATGTCGCCGTCACCGGTTGGGTAACGCCGCCGAGTCGCGCCGACAGCGGCTCGAGCAATTAATATCGCGCCATTATTATTATTACATATTTAATGCCTAAGTTTATTACGGACCGATCCGGAAGGTCATTCCGGCGCCGAACCCGTGCCGGAATTCATTTGGTGCGTTACACCGTTATAAGCTCGTTCGCGGGTAATCACGGAAGAATCAGAGAATGAAAATCAGTCAAATCGTAAACAACGCTTCGTCACCGACAACTACGTCCCGTGATTAATTATTTCGAGAATTAATACTAATTAATAAGCAGTATATAGCAGCCAATTGCTGTTCGGGATCTGAAGTTCTGCGCGCGCGCGCACTTAAAATTTCATCGTATTTAGTGTTTAACAAAATCGGTTCTGATAAACTTAAAACATAAAAATATGTCTAGAATTAGTCTTATCTATAGTTTGGATAAGATGATGATTGATGTTTTACGGCCACTTTTGGGCACAAGGTAGGCAAAATGGGCCGAGCGACCTCCAAAGGTAATGAAGCGAAGTCAAAAGATGAAACATTCTTCAAATATGGCCACGCCGAGATTCGAACCCAGATGGTAGTAATCTGTGGTCCAACGCGCTACCAACTAGATCACGGAGGCGCCACCTATAGTTTTGATAAAGGAATACTGGAAAATTCGGAGTAGAATGAAAATTTCCGAAGAATCGCTTTAAGTCTTAGACAACTTTATTAAAACGCACCCACCCACCCACGCACCCACCCATCCCAACTTGGCGCAAAACTACATCGAACGCTTTGCGGTGTCGGCTAAAAAAAGCCTCCTAACAGTTTATTTATATCCGGGTAGCTTACTCTAGGTATTGAAGATATTGTAAAAAAAAAACACAAAAAAACAACACAATCAAAGCGCCATTAATGAGCGCATGTCGTTTAGTGATTAATGATGTTCGTAAGCTTGTTGATTTAACAATAATTGACTAAATGAATGAACAATCTGAGAATATTAACTGACAATAACACGTGGAAGTCATGGTAACAAAAACTAATCTGATATGTCTGTCTTAATATATACAAACGCATCATTCACTCTATACGTCTAATTAGAATGGTATCTTAACATTATACGTAGAAGGGGGGAATTACAAGCCAACCGGACATATTTCAGTTGAGCGTATTTATTGTAGTCCGGATTGGGAATGGCTCCAGTATCCTGGCAATAATAATAATATAAATGTGGCTACACGTGTAAAGGCGGAATATGAACTAAAATTATATGGAAGTGGAAACCCTGAGTATCCGTCTAGAACTAGCCCAGGGCACACGTCCAAATAACAGTTTACTGTGTGTGTGTGTGTATATATATATATATATATATATATATATATATATATATAGACAGTAATTTAATGAACATTTATTCTTTTGTAAGTGAAAAAATACTACATCGAAACTCTCCCTCCCCCCCCTCTCTCTCTCTCTCTCTCTCTCTATATATATATATATATATATATATATGTGCGTATGTGTGTGTCTGTGTGTGTGTGTGTGTCCGTGTGTGACACCCTGTCAGTAAATAAACGACAAACGAGACAACATTCCATCCGACAAACGAAACAGAAGCCACACACCGGAAGCCAATACAACAAATATGTATCCTAATACAAGTACTATAACACTTGTATTATTTACCTTAACAGGCGGACAGCCGACACCCAGCTGCGCTATTAGACACGTCTAACCAAACAGACGATGACACCGTCTGACACCCGGTTTAAGCCGAGTGACGGCTATAGTGCATGTGAGGGGGGCGACATCTAACAGTCTACTTCAGAGGCGGCCTTCCGCCAGTCATCATCATCATCATCAGCAGCATCATCATCCGTCTAATCATCTCTATCACCGGTAAGTCGACATTCGCGCAGACGACTCCGATTAATCACCCACTCGCCTCCTAACATAGGTACGACGTCGGTGCGACGAGCCCGGAACATCAGCGCCGCATAAGGCGTATTTACGGCGATGGTACGGTTATTACGAAGGCCGCCGCAATAGTCGCCGCTTATCTCATAAACCGGGACAAATCTTAGCCGATGTGCGGCTTATCAGAACTGAAAGCTCTACCCCACACCCGCACCCCCCACCCCCCCCCTCGTTAGAGGAAGTTTAACTTCTGGCATCAGGGTTCAAACCTTGAGCCCCGAATACGTCTGATGAGTGTTTCATCTTTCACTTCGCTTCACTACCTTCGGAGGTCGATCTGCCCATTTAGCCCACCGTTTGTGTTCGTTTTACGACTACAAGACTCTTATTAGGTCATATTTCCTAGACTAGGCTCCTAATATAAAGTATAGGTCGTCTTATCTTATCAAAAGTGCAGCAGTTGAAGTTGTTAAAATTAGTCTATTTATAATATAATACAAACTAGTGTAATTGTGTATCAAACATGTTTGTGTTGTGTAAGTCACAACACGTTTTAAATCAGTTTTCAGTCTAGAGCGCCTCAGAACAACTCAAGGTGATTGAGGCGCCATATAGAAATCTCCCCCCCCCCCCCCATACAGACACACATACTGAGAATGTTTCTAGCATATTGAAGAAAGGGAGTGAGAGGTCAGGGTTAACAGAATCAGGATCCAGAAAAGCGTCATTTCAGACGTTTGTTGTCAAGTTTCCTAAATGCTAAGAAAGCTTCTCTTATACGTCACCTTATTTAATTATTTATTATATGATATTTAAAATATAAATGTTTAAAAAGAAAATATGTCATCTCTCTGTCTGTCTCTCTCTCTCTCTCCCTCTGTGTGGGCGCGAGCGCGCGCGCTGGCCCGCGCGCGCGTGCATGCATGTTTACCTACTACATCATCTACTTACCCTGTCTTCTACAATAGGTTTAGGCTGTAATGTCTGCATCAAGTGATTAGGTAACTTGTTTGTGTCATTGGCATTTTGTTCTTCCTTAACCCGTTCTACATCGGGTAGATTACTGTAAAATAGAAATCAAAATTTAGTGGGAACACGCACGCACGCACGCACACATACACCGCCACCTGCACGACGACCAGAAATAGCCAAATTTACCACTGACCGTTGCCTATTCCCGAGAGCCGCCTCACTCCGTCGCATCTTTTCCAACTCAATCTGAAGCAGAGAGAAAATTCAATTGCAGCCTCCGCAGCCTTCCTGCTAAACAAATATTTAAAGCGGCCTGGCCTCAGATTGGATTCATTACCATACAGGGGATTCCATTTGGCTTAGTGAACGCATTAGGCCGGACCGACGTGCGACGCGGCGAGAATCGCTGACAAATTGTCATCCTCCGGGGGATTTCTGCCATTCGACGTCCCAGAAATCCGCTGTGACAACGTACCAGCGGGGCGGCGGCGGGGGGGGGGGAGGAGTGAAACACGGGGAAAGGAAGAAGGGTGTACGGGGCTGAGGCCACGTGCTAACCGGTCAGAGCGCCGAATTACATCAACGTAGCACCTAATTCTCTCAATGATTTGTTTATCCGCCAGTATCTCTCTCTCTCTCTTCTGTGTGTGTGTGTGCGCGTGTGTGCGCGCGCGTGTGTGTGTGTTTGTGTGCGGGTATGTGTGTCGCGAAGCCAGCGCCAGAAGTCGGCGACCGCACATTATAATCTTATCCAAGAGCCACTTTGTGCCGAATGGCTCTATAATGAATGAGTGTTGGCTCTCCAAATACCATTGTGCGGCGGGTTTTTTTTCTTCTCGAAGCGCAAATAAGGTTTCTCGTCGTCGACTGGCGAGTAGGAAAAAGGCCCCGCTGCCGTCGTCGACGATGATGACGGGAAATACGATTACAGCCCCGTCCCTCCGTGCTTCGCCCCGACCAGCGAGACGTACACGCCGATATCGGATCTGTTAATGTAATTTTGTTTTGCTTATCGCCGCGTGTTTCCGCCGCTAGCCAGCCATAACCATAGCCGGTCGGCCGGCCAAGACAAGCCGCGGTAATACAGAGGGAAGCCGGCCAACGTCAGTAAGGCACAACACAAACGGTTTAATGTCAGAGAGAGAGGGGAGAGCCTCTATTGGTGCGTCACCCGGATGTCAACAAAACAAAAGCGGCGGCAGTACTTCGTCTCCACCCCACCCCCTCCTCATTCGTCCGCCACCCCCTCATTCCCCTCTCGGTAATCTTTGCCCAATGATTCAATCCATTCACACACCGTCGACCTACCTCTTGCGCTATCAGCTGTTTGGCGGCGTAAGTGAGCTGTCGGCCCGCTTTTAACCCGGGAAACCGGACCACTTCGTCCAGGTTACTGAAACACAGAATGGATAACAGAGTTCAAGTACAGTAACACCTGTCTTCTACGACTACCTGGATCTGCCTCCTCCCCCTAATTATTTTACTTCCATCGTTTCTACCGTGGACGGAGTTGTAGTCTCAAAGGACTTTGTATCGCGATGGTGGATATTTTACGGCCACTTCCACGTGTTAGGCTGAGTGGGTCGAGCGACATCCATAGATCATAAATGCGGCAAAATCAAAGATGAAACATCCTTCAGTCACGCTCACGCCGCGATTTATATTCGTGTCGTGCGGACCTGTGGCTAATCGCGCTAGTAGAGTTAGACAATGGAGTCGGCCGCTAATCTGCATCATGATTAGGGATAAGGGCTTTAGATTAATTCGCGCATTTTACAACCGAGTCGACCAATCAAAGGACGTGAATGAATTGAAAGCGGACGCTGGATCCTAAACCGAAAAATCTTCCATTTTCTAGTTCTGCCCATCTGGCTTATGAAATCGTCCACCTAAAACACGGCACCCCCTGTTCCGCCACAACAGGCAAAACTTACATTAAAAGGTTACCTTTGGTGAATTAGGTTTATACAATTATTAAGTTGGAGTTTAGTTATTTATCCTCCGCGCTGGTCACACCTGGGACATATGGCCGATGGGTGACTCCCCTTGGAGCCATATCCCACAAACACAGCCATGATCCGCATTTGAACCCACTACCAGCAAATTTGTAGCACGGCGCTCTACTTTTAAAAAACATTCCCCTCAGAAGCGATTATGTAAAATCAGGAATTTTTTTTAACTGCATTCAATAGGGGCGCCACTGGCAGCTAAACCTCTGCGTTAACAAGGATGATGTTATTTTGCAAGCTCTCAAAATAAAAATGTTCTCATTTATAAAATCTGGGAATTCAAAAAGGAGGCCATTAGGAAAACAACCGAGGGTATATTGGTCCCTCAATTTCCTAATAAATTGTTACCTTAAAGAAATTTTATATTGTCTACGAGCAAAATTTTATAAATGAAAATTGTGAATAAAGTATCTATCTATGTTATCTATGGGTTTGACGCAAATTAAGTAGACTATAAGAATTCAGATTTCTATAATTTCTATATGTTTATGCATACAATCCAAAGAAAAAACGGCTACAAACACTATAACCAAAAGGAAGGTGATTAAAGATAGACTTGATATAAACCAGTAGCTTATTCTTGTCTTAATAATCATGTTTTACACAAAGGAGGAGCTAGCTGTATGATCAAAAGTCTATTTCAGAACCTCACAATCCTCCTTAGTCCCACGTCAACATGATTACTATAAGAGTATAAGGTAATGCTATACATACATACATGATTACAAAAGTAATAGTCAGTAATGCAATAACTATGTGCGATTAGAAGGAAATGGCTTGGTATTGCTGTAGGTAAGTAAATAATTACAAAAAAAATATGATCTTCCGCCATAAGTCGCCCAACTGAGGAATGAATGTTGGGAGAAGAAAGTGTTAGACTTAGAGAGATGAGGCGAAGGTAATACTAACGGATCCAGGACGTAGTTATATTGTCCTTCCATTGTTCTCTCCTGATGATAAGTCATGTTATACGATATCATGATCTGTACGAGTTGAGCGAGTTCCCTCTTCTCCTTGGTGCTGTATAACTGGGTGTTGATCTGAGGGGGGTGGTGGATTAAGGCAATATGATCCCGGAATGAATAGATAAATAATAGATAAGTGATGCGGAAGACACACACACAGACACACAGACACCCAGAGAGAGACATACAAACACCAAAGTTTCCAGTATCGCCAGAGAACTATATTAAGAAAAAACAATCATCAAAACGTCTTATGAACCATACTTTGATAACTGTACCTTAACAATGACAAATAGAATGTGAAATAAATAAAAACGGTTCTGTTTCTGAGAATTAACCCAATATCATAGTAGGTAGTACTCGACCACAATAACAAAATGCGGTAATGCATTAGCGCATCACAAGGATAAGTCCCTCTACAATCCATTTATAGCAAAACATTTAACAACACAGCGTGTTTACAAATACTCACAGGTCTCAACGTTGGCTGGATGATGCTCAACAACGGTGGCAGCACTTCTGTCACAGTGATTAACACGTTTAGATGTCTCCTGACGGGTGGTGCCATCTCTGTTATCATCGATGCCACGAGTGTCTCATTACGTGATGCCTTCGTCATCACCTGCAGTGATATCGATCATAAATACAGATGAAAATAATGGCGACAGGCAAATTTCTGCATGTTCAGTTGAGTCAATCAGCCACGGCACTGGTCACAGCTGTGATGTGTGGCTGAAGGGTGACTCCCTAAGGAAAAACACCCCACAGACATAAGTATGAGCCAGATTCTCACCCATGCCACTGCACCATCAGAAATCCCAAATTTTAATTTCTGGGGAAAAAAGTTTTTTAAAAAAATAGTTTTTTAAAACCGGTTTAAAAATTTTCAATGCCGGCAATGGGACGATTAATCAGTTCTTGATCTATTGATTACACATATCGTAAACATTGAAAAGCCCCTAATATCAATCACATTACTAATGACTGTCTGTCATCGGAGTGACAATAAAGATATAGAAGCTTTCACCTATTGTTTGAGACAGAGTTTAAAACAATAAGAAGACACTCGCAAAAAACCATTTTATGAACTGGTCAATCCACATAATATACTGAGATCAACGAAAAGGATTCATAAACAAACCTCATACTGCGAATGCGGGTAGGTAATTTTCTGCGGATGATTTGTGGCGAAGAGCAAGTGGAAAAGGACGGGCAGATAGGGTACGTATCTCATCAAGCTGTAATCTTGGTGATAGTTGACTTTATTGTCCAAGATATCAACAAACTGCATCCAGTCAGTAGGGAAGCATAACCTGCAAGACGAACACACAATCATTATAGTCGTAAATTTACAGCCAGCTGCTTATCACTGGACATCCGGCCGTATATTTAAAAAGCTCCTCTACAGCGACCATCTATTAAGAGAAGCTCTAAGAGCTTCGATGTCATCATCCCAACTGGGAAGAGTTCTCCTTTCTGACTTCAGCTCCAAAGGCAGCATGCTGCTAGATTCACTGCCAAATCCCTAACACTCTATCAGTGGAATTCACCTCGGCTGAGTCTCTTCTCTGAGAGATGGAATTAAAGCCGAAGATTTCTATTACTATTACATGGATGCCATACACCGAGATACTGTGCCCCATGACACAACATCACTTTATTAATTACCGAACTACTGCCATAATCATATCACTACCCATATTTCATGCTCACCCATCTGAAGATCATCCCTACTTACAGACTCCATCATCCGATGATCCTTGACCTTCGAGTCCAGATAGTTTTCGTGCAGACCCTGCAGGATCTTTTGATACTCTCCTGCAGCCAGCGCCATCTGCAGGGTGTTGTGAAATCTGTTGAGATAACGGGTGCGGTAGATATATATATGGCAATGGTCAGCAGTGGTGACGGTCCGACATGAGAACTAACTCATTTAAAGAGATAAATTCATACCCAATCAGCGGTGACATTTTCATCACAATGACATTCGCTAAAATTTACTTTAAAGCACCAAACAATGTAAAGCACCGCAACTGCGTAATTAACAAAACATAAATGCTAGTTTTGTATAAAAAAAAGGGGACAGGGCCATATTCTGCAATTCCGAGCCCAAAACCAATGCTATAGTGCTGCCATCTGTGGAATCGACCATGTAACATAATTTGGTTTATTATATGGCGTCCCTTTTTACAGTTCATAAGACATGTGGGCAGATGGTATCCCTTAACAGCGACAGTTTATGGCAATTAGTACTGCTACTGTAATACCGAGGTCATCCCCTCTATCTCACCTATGATGCACACTCACACATTTACGCTGCTGTCTATGTTTTACCTAAGTAGAGTCATCTTTAATCTGCAATCTATTTTAGCTGCCTGACATAAAGTAATAGTTATTTGGGAGATGAAATTAAATTTGTGAAATGAGGCCCTGGGCGACCCGATTCCCTCTGGTACTTTAACACAATCACAGGACCAGCACAGGATAATTTTTACACATTACCAGAATGTGTGTGTGTGTGTGTGTGTGTGTGTGTGTGTGATCAGATGGGAAGCCCAAATCACACAGTGAAGCAATTTTTTTATTTCTGATTATGTTTCACTTAATGAGAGTATTGGTGATTATTGTCATTTAAGGAATCAATATGAACTTTTTCATATAAAAAACCAACGAGTCTAATACCAAGATGAAGACATAAATCTATACACTTTTAAATTCTTTAGCCCACCTTCATTTCAAATGTTCATGACTAATACAGCTATGCTCACAAATATCATAAATGATTTCAAAATGTGCAAACTATCACCCACACATTAAATAATCCAGTTCAATGTGTTGATTAATCAACTTTTAATGACCTGTGGGTGCGGCCATTTTGAAGACAGACAGAGACCAGAAGCTCCTGAATGCTGACGTCACTTGAACACAACAGTTTGACAGGAAGTCTGTAGAGCCCTTACAAACGTATGTAAACAAGTGTGAGCAAAGAAAGATTCCAGAACATAAGGCAATTATCTTGTTGAAATAACGTCGTGAATGACATACAACCGTATCATTTTGAGCCAGAAGGAACCTTAGAAGAGGAAGATGACTCCGATTGTTTGGAAGAAAGCAGAATCGTCTAAGAAACCTCGAGGAGAACTGGGAACACTGACTGGTGTCTGTGTGAACCAATGGATTCTGAGAAGGAATCTCTTTGTGACCAATCTGTGCAAAATTTGAACTGTACATTTAAGCTGATTCAAATGTGAAATGTATATCACAACATCCTGAATGGCTGAGATATTAACACTCAAGAGCAATTATAATCTGTGTCAGTCTAGAAAGTACTCATATGAGGTCAGAACATTTGACTTTTCTCCTTCCCACCTTCCGATCTGACTTCTGATGCAGCCGTAATGGCAGCACACACACACATGCAGAGAGAGAGAGAGAGAGAGAGAGAGAGAGAATATACACAAATGTGCATTAACAAACATTCATAGTATACATAAACAAACCGAAAGCTATATTTGGGTTAAGCTAATCTACTCCAAACTATGCACATTACCTAGATACACAGTCACTCATTACCTTGAGGATAAAGTCATGTTGTTGGCTGCCATTGCTAAAGCGAGATTTTCTGTATCGTCTTGCTTCGTCTTTCTATCATGAGGATTAATATACTGCTTTCTGGTAATACAAACAGTATGCATAAAGTGAAACACAATGTTACATCGTCATCAACGAGTTGTCCGTAATTAAAGAATAACGCATTGACAAAATTAATTTACAGATTAAACAGCATCAATTATAAAGTGATCGATTATTGAGCAGAAAATAACACACCATCAATTATACAATTACATGCCATTAATTATGATCAAGTAAAGAGCGAATCAGAAAATTAAACCTGTGCAATCACACAACTAGAATTGGATAAAGAATTAACTTTCCTCATTTTTCTGGCAAAACAATGAATGAGATTTAAATAAATAAAATGACACATGACATTAATTATGGCAGCTCGGTGATGATGAAACTAGTGCAGAAATATTAATTATGTAATGACATAACAAATATACAGAATTTTTAAATCAATTATTAATCTTATTATTTTACCGCCAACGAATGATATGCAACATCTGTCACTCCCTCGTAAGAACAGAAAAGTGAGACTATAAAAAGCTTATCATGTGATCCATGTATGTGTGATAGATCTCCCAACGTACTACAAAACCGGGCACTGGGGGAACCTGTCTTATGAAACCACCTCTGCCAAAAGACCACTGAAAGCGGATACTCTAATTGATTACACTGATCCAAATCTGTCCCAAAAGATTACCCAAGTTTAAAGCCCATGTGAAATGCTGGCAGGGTGTTTTCTACATTTACAAATACTGACCAAAAATTGGATAGAATATGAAAGCTGTGACACAATGTATATTTAATGCTGAATCAGCTTTCCTGTGACACTTCAGTGGCTCTCTCTCTCTCTCTCTCTCTCTCTCTCACACACACACACATTAATAGTCAATAGGAATTCAGACAAAAATTTTGCTGGATGTTTCGACCATTGACCAACTTCTAATAATGAGTGATCTTTTTCCATCATAAGAAAAAAATAGTTTCTGAGTAGTTTTAATTTTGAACAAAACATTTCAGCTGATCAAATAATGTTTCACTTCTCAACCTTTTCGGCTTTGGCATGGTAAAGATATGTTGCCAGACACCAAACAAAGACTTGTGGCAGTCCTTCTGACCAAGACTCATGGAGTGAACTTGCTGTAGGGAGAGCTGAGCTGATTGTGACTTTGCGAACTGAAATACAATGAGAGCAAACTGAACAACACAGGTGTCCATGTCTGGTAAAAATATGCGTAGTTTAAATTAATACTGATTTAACCAAATGAACTCATCATTCACTTCAGGACAGTCATTTACAGGTTTTCTACTTTATTCTCATGCAGTAATTATGTTAACACATCTTCAGCGAAGCATTTTCTATTACCTGTAGTGTGTTAAGACATGACCTTATGTCATTGTCGGCCTTCTCACACAATGCCAGCAATGTGCTCAAATCAGTTCTGATTTGTTCTAGACGCGATATCTAAAATATTGTGAGATTAAAATCAGTAGCTGGAAAGTAGGAAAAAATCTGAAACGCACAATGAACAAACACTATCATTATCTGGGATGGAAAATAGCCAAAGAAATCATTATAAACATTCCAATAATGGGGTAAAGGAGTGACCTGTGACATATGGTCGAGAAGTGACTTATCCTTGAGTCACTAATAAACAAGTAAGCTATCACCAACCAGACCGATACTAAAAATTGTGTAGCAATACATAAGTAATTAATAGAAGATCTTTTCTTGTGGATGGTATAGTTGTCATATTTTTTTCACCAATGCGACGCATTTCTGAAAACATACTGTTTTTCTGATTTATGCATTAAAACGTTTGATTTGATTTCGTGGTATCAACACTCCTGGTCTCAGTGAAATCTGTGAATAACGACATGCTGACTTTAGCGAATGATATCAGAAGGAAATATTGATGTACATTTTTAAGACGAGATTTTTCATATTCCCATGCTCTGTACGTTTTGTCTCTCAATTCTCAGTTCTGCCACATTACGTGCAATGCAATTATAAAATAATGTCCGCAGCATCAACAATCCAATAATAGTACCTAAAAAGTGAAACGAATAACATTTCACATTCATCACAGTTCTCTAGTTACCAGAAAGAAATATTCCAATGACGTCCGAAGACGACGACAAATACACAAAGGTCTGCGAATAATAAATAACCCATAATTTTGACAAAGTGATTTGTCACAACAACGGCAGACCGTAATGTGAGGATTACTTAAAAAGTCCATACAGACCTCGAGTAATCTGGAGGCAAGTGTCGGACTCGCTGTCTGTGGGATGGTGATTACGAGAGCCTGCTGTCTGAGTTGTCGTAAAGCCGGCACATACAAGTCATTACATATGCAGATGATGGGCCTCAGCAAAGGACTGTCGTCTTTCTTACGCCTCTTTGTAGTTGATGCGAAATCCTTATCCCCTCGCTTTATGATGCTTAACAGCATGTTGATGGCTGCCTAGAAAATTGGAACGTGATCCCATGATAGGGTAAAAACACATTTACAGGAAATAACACAAATGTCAAAATAATGATTAAATACATGTTTATGAACACACACACACACACACACACACACACACACAAACACCCCCACACACACAATTCAGGATATAATTCTACCTAAATGCTAATAAAATTAAGATATGTTTACACAGGATTAGCCAGAAGATACTAAAACTTTATCCACTCAGCTTTATGATATAGATATGATTATAAATTCATATTATAAGGTTATCTCACACAATATGCATCCAGACCACTCATCCAAGCACGAAATGATTGAAACTAATATCAACCTCTCACAAAATTAACATTTACCCACCTAGAAATCTGCAGCTAATGATATGACAACGATAGCCACTTACCTGGGGAGCGCCATCTATTTCATCAATGATGAGACAGTTAGGCCGTGGATTGTCACCGAGGACGGCCTTCATCTGTGTTGTGGCTTCTATACGCTGTTTAAATACCTCGACACTACGATCATCGCTGGAAGTAGAACAGACAACTGATCACATGATAAGTCTACACTGATGATATATTGTACTTTATGTTTTATTAATTTGTTTAAAAACTACTTGACTCGTGGTTGAGGACATCATGTTACTGTTAGTGGTTATGATGTATTAAAACTGTCCCCCCCCCCCAATAAAAAACCAACCCAAAATGAATGAACGAGTCAAATAACACAGTGCTGTAGTTTTGTAGACTTGGCCATAATTACAATAATTATATTCTGAATAAACTGTATCATCAGCAAAAGCTTATGAAGATGCTCCTGACTATCTGAGGAAACATTTCAAGAGCAAATCCCAGCCTGGCTATACAAGAAGGTTGTTTGATCTTCCAGTTCACCTAATCAAGCTGCTCATCCCCTTCAACCTTCCAGGAGCACAAAAGTGGCCATAAAACACCAACATTTAAATATCTTGAATAGCAGTTTTATTTCTAAGTTAATCATCATAATTCCACACAGCCGAGAGTTGACTATAAAGTATAATTATATTAATAATAAGAATCTTTTTTTGGTGTATAAAAAAACACCAGATGCCATATTTTAGTCAATGTGCTATTAAATAATTCTGTAAGATGTCTACACAAAAGTTGACCGATTTAAATAACTGATTTAATTCAGAGTTTGAATCAAATAATTTAAAAAATAAATCTAAATCATTGATTTAAATCATTTTTGAAGTCTTATTTTTAACAAAATAAATTGATCAAGGCTAATTTTAATAATTGAAATAACTTATTCCACCTAAACACAAAGCTTAACATGTTTTAGTTAGTCTTAGCACACACAAATACTCCTTCATCTGTATTTCCATTACCTGTATTTTTCCAAATTACAATCTTGAATGAAGTAAAGAGTTACATCAAAACATATTTTTTCTTTGAAGTGATCATTTTTCATAGATTCATTGGAATATCCATGAACTGTTCAATCAAAAATGAGTTTTGTTTTAATTGTCCTGTAATCTGTAATCTATTTCCTTAAATATATGATTCAAATTTAATACTATAAATATACCAGTTAAAACAGTATATCACAACTGATTATGATTCTTAACTTTTGTGTTTAAAGTCTTTTTATATCACAAAAAAAGTGTAAGACATGATTTTATAAATACTTTATTAATAATATTTTAAATTAATCAATTAATTTATTATATAAAGCTACGACCTTTTTTAGTGGGTAGGATTAATTTAAAAAGATGAAATCAGATTTTTTAAATTAAATGTTTTAAAACTTTATTTTGATCATTAACTTTTTAAATTTTTTAAATTAAATAAACCTTTTTTTAAACTTTAAACAAAGTTGTTATTAACTTTTATTGTAACCATTGAAATCAACCGATTCCATCCAAATTACTAAAGGTAAAAAAAAGGTTTTTATTCATTCAAATACCCAAAAATATAATGATCCAAATTCCCATTGATTAAAATCAAAATTTAAGTTAAAATTGAAAACACAAATTGTAGATTTGAAACTTTATGGAAGTCTTGTAGAAAGCCTATTGGTAATTCTGAGGTTGACCAACTCTTCGTCAAGTGATAATTTAACAATAGTAAAAGGAATATTAAGTTTAAATGGTAAATTTTTAAAAGTAATAGTAATTTTTGTTTGAAAGTGTTTAAATATAGAATTGAATTTTGTGGATAATTGCATTACAGGAGTCTTTAACTACCTTGTGGAAGAGTGGAAGATTATGTCACATTTTGAGAGTTTTATATTTTCAATAAAAGAAACTAAAAATCAGATTCAAATTTTGCTTAAATCTCATTAAAAAAAAATTTTAATAAAAAAATGCCAACTCTGTCCTTACCCATTAGCAAACAGTGGCTGAAATGGAAGCACACCTATCAGATGAAAATTCACATTTAGCTGACAGAATCATAGGGGAAAGTTTGATATGGAATTGATCAGTATAAAGTGTTCAGTGTAATATGGATGTACACCAATACAGATGTACACACAATTCCTAACATTTCAAAAAACACCTCCATGGTCTAGTTGGTAGCATGTTAGACCACAGACTTCTACCACCCAAGTTCGAATCTCGGCCTGGGCATATCTGAAGGGCATTTCATGTTTCACTTCACTTCATCACTGATGGAGGTCACTCAGCCCATTTAACCTACCTTGTGTGCAAAAGTGGATGTAAAACATCAATCACCTAACATTTCAAACTGATCTTGTTACAGGTTGTTCTTGTTCATCAAATTATAATAGAGTATAGAGCTGTATAGAGTTTTTGAGATGTTTAGCCTCAATGTTGGTCAAACCTGAGACGAAGGGTGATTCATTAGGGAAACATATGCCACAAACAGAGATCTGGTCCAGATTCATACCCACAACCTGAAAGTTTGCAGTGCCCTGCTTTAACCACTGGACCATCATAGTACCTTGTAGGACTATATAGAAGAATATCACACACAGTGATGATTCTAGGGATTGTGAAGTGGGCCTTGGGGGCCATACCTATTGATGAAGTGGGACCCGAAGTCGCCCTGGTGACTGACAAAGGTGTGAAGCCATTCTTGTTGACTTAGAAGACGCACCCTCATTGGGCAATTTCATGCATTTTTAACATCTCGGCCAATCAAAAAGCACATAACAACACATGACAAAAATAAGTACTTTCAGTAAGTTACCCATTACTGGGAATATTTAGTGTGTGCTTCATATAACGGATGTGGGTTTGATGGTAAATTGCAGCTGATGAAAATTTTCTGCGGCACTTAACAGTTCCTTTATTTTTTTGCGTGCCATCTACATTTTGCAAAAATGCATCCTAGGATCAAAAGTGACATATTAGCAAACTTTAACATCTCACTTTACCATCCTCCATTAACTATCATTATATCATTCTACGTCATCCTGACTGATTAGTCAACAGTTCATGTGTTAACACACACACACACAAACACACATACACACCTCAGTTTGTGTACAGCAACCTGCGATCAATCCAGCCATTTAAAAAGACTCATTTTATATATCTATGCAGACAAAGCAAATTGATAAATAACCCTATCATAAGTGTCACAAAAGATCTATTTGAAAGAAAAAACAACCGGTTATAATATAAACAGAATGATGTGCTTTGTGTACCCATCTGGGGGTGCACACACACACACACACACACACACCTGTATATATATATATATGTGTGTGTGTATGTTTGTGTGTGTGTGAGATAACAGTGGGATTCAAGCTCTGGCCTGGGCATTTACAGCCAAGTACTCTACTCATTGGACCAAAAGAAGTGTCATTTATAATGCTAAATGTATTAATATTCACTTTGTGGGATTCATTTCCAGAGTCGGATGAGATAAATCAATTTGTGGGCATTAATAATTGTACAAAGAGCAATTTAATTACTGATAATTTGATGAGTAAATATTTCATCTTAAAACATCTTCCTCGCTGTAAGTACTGACATCTGGTGAATGTAAAGGTAAACACTAACACATTAATTTAATACAAGATATTTACTGGATATTTTAAAATGCTCATGATGCATAACAGTAAAGACCATCCAAGCGAGCTTCATTTCTCTATTTACATTAATAATGTACACTCCCTTTATGACTATAACCAGCACTAATATGCACTAAAATTGTTGAGCGAAGTGCTTCAGTCAACTTGACAACAGAGATCTGATCACTATAGTATCTCATGTGCAGACACATGTGTGTATGAAAGTATTTGTTAATTATAAAAAACTGCTCATCCTGATTATTTTAATGAATCAATCACCCACATATAACTCTATAGGTAGGTTTATGGTAGAATAGGTTTATAGTTAGGCACTTAGTAGTATGGGCATAGAGTTTCCCTGCGATGGTGCCATTACACACACACACACATACACACACAGAGACAGACAGACAGACAGACAGACAGACAGACAGACAGACAGACAGACACACAAAATTAACCAGTTAACAAATTCAACTTTTGCTTCTTGTTTTTAACATTATCCTTTTCCATAATCAATATCAGGTTATAGACAATATATATATATATATATATATATATATATATATATATATATATATATATTTTAACTACCATGATATATATGTTACTTAACAGAATGAAATAAAAAGAACAAAATGACAGATAATATTATTGGCAAAATCCATTTTAGTTAGTGAACAGTTCTTTAAACTTTTGTGCTGGGTGTACTATTATATTAATCCAATCTTACCTAGCATTCATTTCCACAACATTATATCCCCCATGTTGGGCAACAATATGAGCCATTGTTGTCTTGCCCAAACCCGGTGGGCCAGCTAACAGAGCCACCTAGTGGTATATAAGAGAACAATGCATCAGTGACGAAAGTACGTAAAGAAAAACATAATTTGTTTTTGAATCACACAGATTCAGTATTGTAAGACGTGTTTCACTGAGCAGTACCATTGCGACGTAGCTCATACAAACCTTATGCATTGGTCTGCTCAGGTTATCCAATTCATCGCAAAGCTGAAATGGGTTCTTGTTGTGGAATTTGTTCTGGTCAATTTTTTTCGCATCGTGAGCTTTAGATGACGGTCGCTGTTTCTCTTTCTTCTGCCTCCCAAACACGATGTGGTCCCAAAGCTTCAACCATTTGAGCAAAGTTCTATTTGTCGTCTGTAATAAACAATTGCCAATAAATATAATAGTACAATAATAGTCTAATCTACTACGTACACTTCTAGATGGCGCCTTGGAGATATAATACTGGAGTAATTGCTCTGATTATCATGTGGACTTAATCAGAACACATCATTGAGATGCTGTTTCTACAGGAGAGTGGGTTAGGAAAAAAAATAGATGAAATTTTAATCACAAGGAAACATTCAAATTTAGTTGACAGTTGCGGGCTGCTGGAAGTCACTGAGAACATTTTGCATTTCACATAATACTAATGTCATTTCAGGGCAATCTGAAGCAGCAAGAATACATTATCAGAGATGAAGAAAACAGTTTAGAAACTTTGGTGATCCAAATCCACATATTTATCTATATTTTGAACTGCATACATCCCTTAGTAATGCTTCAAACATATTTTTGAACATAACTATATATCTTAATATATTTTTTATTAATAAAAATCCTGGTGCCAAGTAGCACATAGGTACTTGTGACAGGATTTACACAAAGGTAAACTAATATTTTATCTCCCTTATGTTCATGTTACCCATCCTGCTATCCATCCACAGAAAGATTGGGGGCTAAAGGCAACAAAAGGTTACCACATGTTTCTACAATGCAGCATAGGGTGTGGCATCTATTATCACCCACAATCTCTAGTATACACACAAATTGCCTGTTTCAGAAACGCAAAATTCTGTTTCAAATGCACTATTTGTCAAACACAAAAAGGGCAAATCCCTTTTCAAACAGCTTTTTCCATTTTATTTTAAAATTTCAGATATACCATTTGAAAAGGAAGTATTCTTTATCTATAACACATACCATATATTTTGTACGGTGAAATGAAAAAGGTGACATTGATTTAGGGAGTTAAACCTTTATGAGTTAATTAACTAGGCTAAATGTTAAATTTGGGGGGGGAGTTTATTCAAGTCCTTGGACATATATTATGAACCATTTCAGGAAGGAGAGAGAAAAGAAGACTAAAAGATCAAAGAAAAGGCAAAAACCAGGAACAAGGACATAGATTATGATAAAACGCAATCAAAATGCTCAATTATCAAGTCCTTGGTTAATCATATCAATAATTAACCACAAAATTAGAGCTGAATGTATTTAGCCATAAATAATATATTTGGTTAAATATTGCTGTCACCAGGAAACGAAGAGTGGACTTCAACATAAGTACCAACATAGATTATGTGCTAAAGTCATTACTAATTTTGTTAATATTTTAACAAAAGGCAAGTCACTCACAGATACATTTTTTGTCTACCAGTGCAGCCAAGGACATTTTATAAAAGGCACACTATCAGTATTAAAGATATCTGTTTAAGTTTGACCATAGCTCAATTATTCCCATGTAGCAGTCTCTAACTTGTTGCCAAAGTGCAATTTAAGATTTTCCATTTTTATCTACCATAAACAATTATAAAATAGTCAGAAAATGAACCATTTTAAATTGTAGTAGGAGCAAGTTTATGCACATATTTCAAACAATAGACAATTAACAAGTTCATATGTTCTATTTATGTCCGAGGCAAACACCAAGATATGCGTCTGTAATCTCAGCATTTGTTAATATACTGTACGTCAATAATAATAAGTCTATAATAAATAGTTACTGAGATCAGTGTTAGCCTAATATCCCCCCCCCCTCCCAACATTTAATTCAACAATTAGTTTCATCTTACTGATCATTCAACTACATTAAAATAATAGCATTTCTAGCTCATGCTAATACCATATTAGTATTACCTTTACCCTATGACCCCCGACCCAACCCAGTTAGGCTCAACCTTAGGCTGATAGGATCATGATGAGTTGACGATTGAAATAGAGATACTCTTAAAACCTAATTGACGAGCTCGATGCCAAATCTTTACTCTACAAATGCAATCAAAAAAGGAATTAAAATTCTTACTAATGTATACTAGTTGGAAAACATCATCCATTGGCATTGCTGTTGATGTGTCAAACATGAATTATATAAACCACAGCCTCATCACATCATACCTAAACTGCCTGCAATAAACGCCCCTGCTACAGCGATGAGGCACAATGATGATGATGATGATTGATGTTTTACGGCCACTTTTGTGCACGTGGTAGGCTAAATGGGCTGAACGACCTCTAAAGGTAAGGAACCAAAGTCAAAGGTGAAACACCCTTCAGATATGCCCACGCTGAGGCACAATACGAATAACATTAACAGAACTTTACAAGATTCCACTCACCTCATCACTGAGTAGGTCTATGTACTTTTGAGGTTTGTATCTTTCCACCCATAAATCTGTATCATTGGTTTTCTCTTCATCATCACAGATAACGACATCATTACAATCTGACTCTTCCAAATGTCTGAATGTTGATTACAGTGAAATAATAGTTAGAAATGGACAATTACAAAATAGAGCCATTTACGAGAACTAACCATCAGTGATAAATGTTTGGTGATGAATCTGGCCATCACCAATACGGTGCTTATTAATTATTATGTAATGAGACAATCATCCACGACGTCACATGACCAATCTGAACTGAAGTCGTTCTCGATCAACGAGAAAAATACCAGGTAGATTAACTATTAATTCTGTGATGTTACTTGATGTTTACCTGTTAGCAATCTCACTAAGTCTCACAGCTTCTCCCATCAGTCTTTTGCATCTCTGTAAAAATTGAAAGTTCCAGCTTATACTCTGTCAGCGCTGAATCATTCATTAAAACATTCAACAAATAGAATACAGTAAAACTACCCGGGCTGGATTTTGGACAGACCAAAACAGGTTTTGGACAGAACATTGTCTAGATTCTGTCTAAAAGGCTTTAAACATGTTCAAAATATATGTATGGCTTCATGTACATGGGATGACTACGATGTGTACAATATTAGGTCGACAATTAGATGTGGTTTCTATGGTAATTGGTATACAAATGACATTCAATAAAGAGAGTAATTATAACTTGTCTGAATAGTAATAAATAAAATGAACAGTCAAGACTATTTCTGGTTTTGGACAGACAAGTCCTTAGAGAAATGAGTCATTTCTCTAAGGAATTGTTTATGGCAAACGATTCCAAAAAACAGCACGTTTGGGTCAGGACAGTTTTGATTTAAACTACCCAAGTCCAAAACATGCTGACTCCAAAAAGTACTACAGTATGACCAGGTCAGTTGTGGTCATTCTGTTTTATAAACATAAATGTGCAAAGTAATGAAGGAAAAATTTAGACAGAGATGCTTAATACGCGAATGGAACAAGTACGACTCTCTCCCCAAACTTCATAACAAATTATAAAATAACAATGTAATATTTCTAATAATTCAAAATATTCCATCACGCACAGTATGTAACAAGGTAAATGGATAATTCCCCACTCGGACAATTCCCCAATTTGTTTGTTAAACTTTAACGAACAATAATTTTCATTAGTGTTGACAAATAAAACGTATTTATTTACTTAAATCTTACACAATGGCCAATGCCCTTAAGTAAGTCTAGGACCGTCTTGCTGTTGTCATACCTGTCAGTGCACAGATTGTGCAACTTTGATTGGAGTTTGTGGGTGTGGCGTGTTACACGCTTTGCTGGTGACTCACCACGTAGGCCACGTAGTAGGGCAGTGGCAACCTGGGCCTGATCTTTCCATATGCTATCAATGGCTCTCCAGATGATAGGGTGCGCATTCCCAACTAACTTTTCAAAGGCGTTGTTCCATCCCTCGCATATGTTGTTGGTTCTTGATCCCCCTTTAAGAGTAATGGAATTGACATTCCATGTGGATGGAGGCATGTGAGGGATGGATCCATCTGGAAGTTGTGGGGGCTGAATATGATGGAATCCTCTGGACACATGTTGCCAACACACATGTTGTCAAAGTAGTACAGGAGAGGTTCGAGTCCTTCTGGTTTGTGTTTTCCTGTAGATATGTCATACCTTCAGGAACATCATCCACTGGTTAAAAGGCGAGTCCATCTAGCATGCCACAGAAGAGTTTCACCACCTCCTCTTCTCTATATCGTTGTACAAGACCAAGAGTCTGGATCTTCCTCCATGTGGCCTGTGTTAGGTGTTAGAAGCAGCCATGAGATCACAGCATTAATCACAGCTTGCTCGAAGTCAAGAGTGATGGTTGTGAGATCAGCCTGGAAACCGACATCTGTCTTGTATGGCAGTGAACAGTTCCCGTCGTAGGTGGACTGATACTTGTTTGGCAGGAATGCATACCCATAGGTCACAGCCAACTCTCTAATATTTATTTACGACTTTTTTGTTCTACCTAAGTGGATTTTTTCACAGGCAATATTTTTTCCAGGACATTTACTAATTTTGTCAAATTCAAGGACATTTCCAGGATCTGGAAAATGAATTTGTATTTTCCAGGTTTTCCATGATGAGTGGGAACCCTGGATGTTGCGGGGTGAAGTTTAATTAATGGAGAGGGGAAATAGCCTTGTGCATTTGATGAGATTTTTTCCTCAGTCATCTATAGGCACTCTTCATGCAGTCTCCACACCTGATCTTAAGTGGCATCAACTGTGTCTCTAAGGAGTCATCTGAACTAAGCAAAGATAAGTTGAATACACTGTTCCAGGGATGTGCCAAAGGTTAGACTCCCAATATAGATGATGCAGCTGTTCAACAGGAATGGGCCATGTTGAAGGACCTTGTCAGATCTCGGCACTATTCCACTGATTTACTGAAGATCTTGTTGAAAATGGAGTTCATTGTGCTGTAGAATTTCCTAATTTGATCCTCCAGGCAAGTTTAGCTCTAGTGTCTCCTGAGAATACTGCTGATGTATAAAGTGGTTTTCTACGCAAAATTCTTTCAAGTCTCCTCACAGAAACAGATTATCCATTGCCCTTTTGTTGTCATCGAGCTTGAGCTTGTGACATTAGAGGGATCTTAATTACATTGCACCGAGCAAGCATTTAGGAAAGCAAAGAACTGAAGTCTTCAAAATATCTTATAAAATTCAGCACTCATCATAATTACAAATATTGATGTGTTTAATGATAATAACAAAAGCTGTGTTTCGTTTGGCTTATTTTAAATTTTTTTATGTTATATTTATATAGTGCCCTATTCAGCTAGAAGATGTTCTAATGTGCTTTACAATATTATTATCCCTTACTCAGACCTGTTTCCACCCAGCACACATCTCCACTTCCAAGGGAACAACAACGCATGCTGCCATTATAGGCACAAAGCAATACTCAAACACACAGCCATCACGTCCTGTCAGGTACTTGTTTTTTTATTCACCACATGATGGCATTGCAGCTCAGGGAGCCTCGAACCCATGACCATTCAGCAAGAATCCTATGCTCTAACTAACTGCGCTATCATGGCGCTATCTGTGAGTGTTTCAACATGCCTCAAATGTCACTATTAGAATCCCCTAGTAATGCTTTGACATGTCTCACTTTTTTTGGAACCTAGATCAAACATGGGAATATAGAATTCTATGACCACCACCCATATGTAGAAGTGATATTTCGGATGGCACCAATTCTATGATCGCACATTCCTTCACACACAGAAGACGGAAGACTGGATGTGTTTTGCTGCTACGTCTAGCAGAGTTTATTTCAACAATACAATATGTCTCTCAAATAACGCGCATCAGTATCAAGCTGCAAAAGGCACTGGCTCCTCGAGTCATTGCTTTAGTCACTTCTTCCTCGAGTCACTGCTTTGTTCACTCCTACCATGAGTCTATTGCTACTGGCTTATATAGCAGTTCCTGGACCAGAGACCCAGCATGATACTTCTAAATAATATGCCTGCCGCTTGCTGTATTATGCTGCATGTGTTTCTGGGAGATGTGTGAAGCCTATCTATCAATGGTTCACTGAATACTAACGGCTTGGTAATAGCCAAGGTTTACAATGAACTGAGAAAATCAGTATACCTTACAACAGGTGGTAGTGATCTGTGGTCTAACACGCTACAGCTAGACCACAGAGTCACCTTTATATTTCTTTGACCCATTCTGTTAATAAAGGTAGCATTCTTTAGAATGCAATACTTGTGTGTGAGTGTGTGTATATATATATATGTCGGTCATCTGAAAAAGACCTTAATGAAAGCTATGCGTTCCAGTGTTATCTGTTTCTGGGGAATGTTTATTCTGATCACCTCTTGGCCTAAGGAGTGTAGACACTGTCATATATCCAAAGTGTTCACAGTGACAGTGGTTAATTATGAAATATGATCCATGTTATAATTATGTTAGTAGTTATACTCTATCAAATGGTATGTGTCAGTATCCATTTCATCCATCATCACCAATAATAGTTTGGTTTGTTCATCAATAAACTACATTAAATATATTTTTCTTTTTGGGTGTTACTTCTGGGATTATTTCCTCATTTTATAGTTATATATGAGTATATATATATATATATATATATATATATATATATATATATATATACTATTTAGTGATTGGTACTATGTATACCCAGGCTTTTCCATATTCCTGGCTAAGCCTTCTATTTGTTTTCATTCCTATATAATTGGGTGATCAAACAATTCACACTCAGTACTATATAACAAAAGTATTATGTATATTAAAATATAGTAAATTAAATATTATATTTGAAGATGGTACGTGTGTCTGTTCATACCTGGTCTTCAGCCTGCCTTTTTAGTATATGTAGTGGAGTGCCAAGAAGTTGTAAGGAATTCTGTCTCCCCAGATTTGCTGCACGCTGAAACAGTAAATTGTCACATGATAATATGTCAGATAAACATATATGTCGGTAGTCTGTGACACAAATTTTTAGATCGTAAAGACACACTGTTATATGTAACAAAAATAATACATGCCATTATTGGAACCACAATGACACTTTTAATCTTGTGGTGTATTTATTTATTTTCAACAATTATCACACAATAAATGACCAGATCATTTTGATGTTTGTTAATTACAGACATTATAAAGAAATACTCGTGTCACTTAATTTAACTCAAGATCTGCTCTTTAGGAAGATCATATATTTGTGTTTGTAATTAGCCATGAATGATTATGATTGGCTATGAGATAGCTACAGGCAATGGAAGCAACATGTGTCAGTGTGTATGGTCAAGGACGATTGTAATTGGTTACGATATAGGAATTATTGCTTGTGGGTGCGTTAAGTAACCATTACTGACAACATGTCAATGTGTCTTAGATGACTGAACCAGCAGAAATATTTGGCAACATTTTCGTGTTGTCGTATTATCGAGGTCGCTTTACACTGAAATGATACATTCTGTTGGCGAAATGAATTGTCGAAGTCGGAACATGATTTTGCCAGATTAAAGAGTAATTTATAATGGAGCTAAACCCATCACAGACAATAATGTGTCGATAGGTGAATTTGCTGGATAAACGATGTCCGGATTAACATACTCTCTCTCTCTCTCTCACTCTATATATATATATTTTTATATAAGTAAAACAAAACAAACAAACCTGCTTAACAACTTCCATAGATTGCAGCTGCATATAAACTCTTCTGCCTTCCTCATTTGTTGCATAAAAATAGGCTCCTTGTGGAATTTTCCTGTGTACTCGTTCACGTTCAAAATCATAACCTGTGTATATTTAAATACATGTATTTGTTTTGTGTTTCTAAGCACACACGTGCATGCCTATTCCACATCACATAACCATCAGTGAATCAATAGATACAATATTAATTTAGTATTAGTCCCACTAGCTGCCACAATCTCTACAAAATGGATAATGGCAAGTATTGAAACTTATTGTTGATGAAGTGGATTAATACAGACAACTGAAGAGTCGAGAATCTTTGGCAAAGTACATCACAACATTATCAAAAATAATCTCCATTAAACACTCACTTTCTACAAGTCTATCCTCATTGTGTTTATGCGTTCTCAGTTTCTGTTGTGATTGCTGCTGATGTTTACTTCTCACTTCATCGTTTAACTGTTGCTTTGATACTGAGGCTGCTGAAGGTTCTGGGGAGGGGGGTGGAGTTATCACAAAGTCATCATCAGCATCAATTTGCAGCTGCTTAGATGGTGTCATATCTATCCTTGGCTTCTTAGATGCAGGAGCTATAAAATATATTTATTTATATATATATATATATATATATATATTCTCACATTAAAAGATCTGTATCAGAAGACCTAAACAATTATTTAATTCATGACTAGAACAATCAATGGTGGGGTCATATACCTTATTAGTATAAGCAACTATAATATTTTATTCATATATGATTACTTGAACCATCAACCTGCTTTCTAATTCTATGTACTACTTAAAATCTTACTATTTTTAGAAATATCTATTTAAAAATTCCCTTAAACAAAATTCAACATGGATAAGTCATTAAAAAGTTTCCAACTTTTCCAATCCTGAATTTTAAACAAACGTCCTCAATTTCAATACTAAAACTTGAATATAAACTATGTTTCTGAAGTGGAATTGAGCCAATAACTGGGTTGATAACTTGCAAAGAAAATTACCCTTATAATTATTATTATTAAAGTTACACACCAATATCAGGAAATTCTACGTCTATCATCAGAGCTCCTTCTTCATCAGAAATTGTATCGACATTTTTGCACTGATTTCGCTTCCTTTTATTGTCCGAGATATTTTCATTATAGCTGGATGCCATATTGGATTCAGTCATCTCCCTGCAGCTCTCATCTTTCTCACTGTCAAGTGCTTGTAGGTAAAGGCTCTCATTCAAACTTGCATCTGGATCGATGATCTTTTTCCGTACATGAGATGTATGTGGTGTAGAGAAGTTCAGGCTCTTTTTCCCTTTGACTGGAGGGCCTGGTTCAAAGTCTGCAGATACAAACATCATCCAGTTATGAATTTGTTTTCGTACAGTTAAACACACATCCCGACACATAATGGTCCAGCAAGAGTTATGGCTAGATACTTTCAAGCACCTGACCTCACTACTTCCTTTATATTTTGGGCAGAAACTGATAATGCTAAAACCTATTAATACGATCAACCAATCGGAGTCAACATGAATCCCTATCTAAACTATATCAATGGATGTGCCCAACTTGTTCAGTTCTATGCCTGATACAGATCTGAGAAGTGAACACTACCTTTCTAATCTATACAATTGGCTCTGGGTTGAACACTCAAAAACTAAAATATATAAAGATATAATGATATTAAACAAGATGGACACATATATTGATGATAATAGTACAGATAAGGTTGCTTCTGAATAGGCTCTCATATGTTTAAAAAGAACACTTTATAAGTTTGGTATTATAACAATAATAATAACAACAAAACTTAACACTCGTCACCACAGTTTATAATCAATATCTTATGGTTTATAATAAGTTAGTATGTGCTGATATTATGGATTTATTTCACAAATAGATTTATTTTAAAATCATTTGAAAGCTCCCAAACACAACTTGTATGGAGGAAACATGTGAAATCATATATTTATTTTACAAATACTAAAGGCAGACATGAGAGTGGCCTTTAATAAAACTCTGAAAAGCCGGAAAGGAAGTTGTGGAGTGAACTGAAACACATGAACCTGGGGTTGTGGGGGAGTCTTTTGGTTTTGTGCATTTTTAGGACAGTCTGAAACTACTTGAGTGGGGATAAAACATGACTTTTGCATGAGAACTTGTTTCAAATCACCAGTTTCACCCACTGTCCTTTTCTAAAATTGTTATTTTCAGCTCTGGAAAAACTATCATCCTTGTGAAAGGTGTCTTGCTCTAGGTTTGGTTGACATTACTTTAAATCATGGTGCAGTGGTTACAGCATTGCTGCAAACCTCCTGTGTTTGTAGGATATACATCCTTAGGCAGTCACCTCTTGGCCACACGTCTCAAGATATGACTGACGATGAAGCTAACCAAGTCTAGTCAAAACAAATAGAAAATCCCTCAAGGCAGATGTTCAATTATTTGAAGAATATCTTTTATTAGACACCGAGACATTAATCTAATATCTGATTCTCAGAAAAGACTAACTGAACCATCAAGCCGTAAATGAGGACTTCAAGCGAAGTGTTACATTCGGCGCTTTTCATCATTATTGTATGAATATATATATATATAGGTTCTGTCTTCAAGAGAAAATGTTTGGCTAGGTTAGAAATTAACACTTGCCCATTTGCCTGAGAGGACTACAAAATTGACAGGACCAATAAATTATCAGTTTGAGTCATTCTGAGTATGAGTACAATTATCAGGTTAAAATAATGAAGCATCTGCAGCTACATATTAAGGGCCAGATATAGCCATTCTGTTTCATTTATCAATCTGCTGGACATACCTCCACATTAAAAAAAAATTAACAGCCAACAGGCTGTGCACACTGAGGGAAAATGTGTGACAGTGGGAACAGTATGCTGTGTCGTTATCGTCATCACACAAAATTCTGTCCATGGTACCTGCCAGACTTTTTCTCTCAATTAATTCATATTGAAACAGAAATGGACCCAAACTTAGGTTCCTTCGGGGTTCTTCTGTTACAGCAATATACCCCATCCTTGAAAGTAGATGTATTCTCTCAGTGTCTACAGTGTGGAGGCAGTGAATGAATGGGATAAAGCTAAAGGGAAACTACACATTTTGATACAATGACAAGTATTCACAAAAAATGTGAAGAAAGATTTCAAGCTAGGTAAGGTAGCCCTAAATTTACTAACATTACTTAAATTATTTGATATATATATATATATATATATATATATATATATAGGGGCCTTCTTTGGAATAGATCTACTCTGTTTTGGAAGAAAATAATATTTCTTAAACTTAAAAATGGAAAACCAGAGATAGTAGTGATTATCCTCATTGTATGTGTAACAGCATGTAAGGGACGAGTGAAATTAATCGGACCAGAGACAATGTCCTCATCATTTTGCTGAGTTTGTTTACAACAAAGGTTGCACAGTTTACACATATATCACACCCGATGTGAATTTAATTGACATATTGTTCCACTATCTATTCTTTTACTGTATGTTAGTAATAACTATGTGTATTGTGAAAATATATGTGAAACTATACTAATATGGACCACGATTTCATGATGGATCTCTCACTAAGCTCTCACTTGAAGACTTATGGTCCTGGGTCCACTCAAACAGTAAGAATTTTTTTTTAAATTCTTACTGCTGGTTGAGCTCATTTTAAGCATGCCCTTCTCCACAATAACCTTGAGACCAACTGCTTGCACTTCAGCACACAATAAACTCTAGGGGATAGGTCATAATAATGCTTCCTGAATGTGGCTAAGAGTAAGAAGGTAAATATTTCAGACAATTTGGGGACACTGACAAATAGAAGGATTAGCAATATGCTTAAAATGGTTTGGACGAGCCATCTGCTATATACGTATATACAATATAATGTTGATTCTCGTATATACTCGACCTGATCACACTCTACCCATGTGACCAAAGAGGCATATTAAATTAACCAAAACATTTGTCAAAATAGAGTGATTTTCAAGTGATGGAGGCGAGCTTTCAATCACAATTTCGTTCATACTCATAGTACTAAGGTGTACATTAGTCAAAGTTACCATATACTTTATCTTCAGTTGCACGCTGTTTTTCCAATTGTTTGAAACCAGAATTTTTTTTAATATAAGTACATTATAAGGAACTGACAAATATGCTTCTAATACATTTTATGAGACAGCTTTATTTCAAATGTTTAACAGAACCAGTTGAGTGGTTTAGCCTCAAACTAGTCACACCTGAGACATACAGCTGAGGGATGACTAAACAGGGAAATATATTCTACAAACACAAGCATGAGCTAGATTGAAACCCACAACCTGGGAGTTACAGTGCACCATATCAACCACTGGACCATCACAGTTTCCCTTTAAGTTTAACATAAAAAATTGTGTCCTTCAAGGAATTATTAATATAAAGTAGCTATAGGTCTGCTATTGGTCCGGCACATTTCCAGTTTCCATGGTGAATATAATGCGTCTGCTGCCAGAAAATGTCACAATATTTAGCTTGAACTTATCAACTAAGCCATGGTTGAATTGATAAATATTACATAATAAATAAAGGGGGATAAATAATTATATTCTTGTAATTATGGTTGATTTTCTTTAGTTTCATGATATATCACATGAAGGTGAGAGCATTTATTTCCAGTGTGGTCACTTTTATTTATTATTGAGTGGCTGTTCTTACTCAGATGGAGCTGAAATACCCCAAGGGTGATAACTGTTAGAGTTTATTATGTACTCAGGGGATCTTTAATGTCCCCTTTTTTTAATTAATTCAGTGCAGATGGCAGCCCCATTTAACATGGTCAGCCACCCATGAGATACTGCATTGCTTGCATGTTACCGCTTGCATGTTACCGTGATACCTTGATTCGTAAAGGTATATATCTAAGGAGTAAGGTGTATAGACTACAGATAAGCTTAATTACTATACAGATAAACCAAATGGATTGCTGAATATGCTTATAGAACCAGTGATAAAGCTACTTTGTAATATAAATATCATTAACAGCAAGAAGTGAAGAATATACATGATGAAACACATATTTATTACTCTACCACATTCAACTTTATCATGTTGTACATTGACAAATCAGAAATTAAAACAATGACCTAGGACCAATTAGCCTAGGGGGGGTCCGCGATCTCGGCCCAGGTATTCTAAGGGATTAACATTGCTCTCACCATTATGTCAATGGGCCAAGATCGACGTGGGTATCATAAATATATGTTGATTTCAGCCCATATTACATTAAAGTGTTTATTGTAGATGCGTGTTTGTATGTCGCCAATCTCAGCCCATGTTGATTACTATATTTTTTAAATATAATTATATATATAAATTATATATATATATATATAATATATATATATATATATATAATTATATATATAATTTCATATATATATATATATATATATATATATATATATATATATTTCATAGGCCTACAGTGGCCTATAGTCTATTGGAATAATATAAATATCAAATGGTTTATTTTGAATAACAGTACTGAGTAACGGAGGCTGGTTGGTTTGGTTTTGTTGTTCGGGGAGAATCCCTAGGCTGTCGCTTAATCAGCACAGCCTCTATGTTGGAGTGGTTGAGAAACCTCCTCCCCCACCACTCATAGGGGAGCAGTACGGAAAGATGGAGCCGAAATACCTTTTTAACGTCCCCCTTTATTTTAAATAATTCAATGGAGACGGCAGCGCCATTTAACGTGGTCAGCCACCCACAATGTGGTGAGCCGAGAAATTAATCCCTGGAAAAGTTTTGACCTCTTACAGGGTTCGAACCTGCGACCGTTGGCACCAAGTTCCGGGTGCTTAACCGCTAGGCCACCGGAGCTCACTAGTAAGTAACGGAGGCCTGCAATCATGGTCCATATAGGCGGGCACATGCTCGGAGGGGCTGGTGAGTAAAGCGGTCGCTGTTCTCATATTCTGCCCAGAAGCTGAAGATCTTCTTCTGCAGATCGACTAAGGCTCGTCTGTACGACATGTATTCCAATGTTTTATCGTATTGACTGAAGCGACTACAACTTCCTGCGCCAATGTTGTTTACACACACAACTCAAACACATCCAGCAACTACAATATACTTGATGAAACAATGCTAGAGCAACTAGAACCGACATAGACATGATAATTAGAAAACATAAAAACATGTAGACATTCAAGTAACATTATATTGTTGTATGTAAACGCACATATATTTAATTAGGCCGGCCATTTAATTGTATACATAACAAAACATAATACCACTTTAACAACCAAATAGGTGGGCTGAGATAGATGAAGGCCGAGGTCGACATGGGCTGAGATCGATGTGAGTCAGCATATATATCGAAATACTATGAAATATCACAAAATACTACCTATAACTAGGTATTAGCACAATCGCTTTGCTTTCTTTTTGCTTGGTGTATGTTTGAAAAGTTGCCTGCCACACAAGTTTAGTAAAAATAAATTGCCATCAGCCAATCAGGCGTCACACAACAAGCCACCCATTTGGTCTTTCTTGACCTGTCCACTAAATGGCCTCATCATTGGGTGAAGCATCAAGGCTTTCTGACCAATGCCTAAGGTCGTATTACCATGCTCAGATGCTGCTGGACCGCAAATGAATTAAATAATTTTCTGTGGGTGTGGTTAAAATCTATTTCAGACAGATATACAAACATGTTTCAGATTATATCATATATGCATACATTTATCTGACTCAAGTTTAATTAAACCAGTATAAGTCAGTAAGCTCTGGTAGCACAATATTTAGTATAACTTGTGGTATTTTGTAGTATTTCGATACCTAGGCTAGTAGGCATAGCCATAGGAGCACCCACTAGTCGGGGCTAATCGTATATCGTAAGATATAAACTTAGAACCTAAACACTCCGTTTGAGTTTTTAACTTTTTATGTAAGCAGTAACTGAGTAAGGCTTTTACTGAGTTGAATTTTAACTTAATATTTTTATTCATAATAATTTATTATATCTAATCATCAATAAGTTGAATAACTTTATCAATTTGAAGTTGATCACTGAAGGTGATCATCATCAACTTGAGTTGATGGGAGACTAGATCATCATCATAGTCAGATAGATGAGTAGATCTAGATGAGTAGATCTACTAAAGTTTCAAAAATTAAAATAGGAAACTGGACTCTACTCTATACCTATATCTTCCAATGCTTCTAATTCATCTTCATATTGACGAAGAAAGTCATCATCCATCATTAATAAATAAGGATTATCCAACGAAATGTTTTGTTAAAACAAATACCAACAAATTTTCATTTGACATTTCCCGCAAAATAGATACGTGATGTTGCATATAACATTACAAAATTTAAATTATTGAAAATGTTTAATATTAACATACTTATTTGAAAATAATAAATTCCGTTATCATTTGTATTGTTTTACACATATTTTCACGTTAGCGATTGATTATAAATGAATAAATCATTTAAGAGTATATTTTATATTGTTTGGGAAGTTATATGCGACATATAAAATACTTTTTCTATCGTTCCAAAGAGGGCAGCATATGATTAGTGACTAATCAGTATCATAACGTAGCCGTGTAAGTCTAATCCAGTTTGACACTGTAGGTCTGCTAAGTTAATGACCTCTCTCTCTCTTTCTATATATATATATATATATATATATATATATATCAAAATTCTTTCATTTAAAGCTGTGCTTTATCTGTTTTCCTCTATCACAACGCATTAGTTTAATTTCGAATTATAAATGCATGCTGTTTTTGGTTCTGGAAATTTTCCCATTTAAGTTGATGAATCTCTCAGAAACCTGCCTGTTTCTCCGAGGATGGTTTTATTTTGGTCAGAATTTTTTTAAATATATACATATTCCTTTTTCCAGGGGTGAATGAGTTGAGATAATTGCTAATTTCAAACGTTTATTTCTGAATCACATGAGAGGTAAATAGATAAATAAAATAAGTTTACCCAATATATATATATATATATATATATATACCGTCTTTCTCCATAGATAATCCTGAGCTTTAGCACTTAAACATGGTCCAAGAATTTCTAATGCATATTATATATGGAAACATTAATGCTGGAACTTTCCTTGCTGGTTTTTTTATTCAAAAGTATGCAACAGTCGCACGATTATGACCAGATATGGCAAGACCCTGGTCACAACAATCAATTATCCATTCTATAAGTTTACTTTGCAGCTCTCAATAAAAGCCAGCATGACCTCTATTAGCTCTTTTTGATTTAAGCATTTTATCAAGTTCTGACTGAGATCTTTGCCACAAGTGAACATTGCTTTCATTGATGCAAAGTGCCGTGCAGCACAATGATTACCATGAGTGTCAGCAATTTGCACAACTTGTACATTGAATGATGTCGTGTAAGAAGATCTGTAAGGCATTGTGAACAGTAAATGATCACTGATTGATGATACCTTTAAACAATCCTTATATTACTGATGTGCGATCATTTACTTTAGATTTCTTCTCAGGGGAGGGGATTATTATGCTCAAAAGTCATATTTAACATTCATTTGTGTCAAAAGACTCACAGTAGCCGTAGCTCTCACAACACTACACACATATTACTGGTATATATAAGATCCCCTGTACATTTTCAAGCTACTGAATGTATTATATAGGGATACGTTTTTGGTGAAATGTAGCACTCAGATCACTGGGATCAGAAGGTTTGCATACATCCAGCTAGATACAGTGAATATAAAAGCATTTTATATCAGTACCTGTTGAGTCTGAAACAGTCTAGCAGAAAGATATAAAGCTCATCACCAAACCTGATTCCTCCAAGAAATCTTTTTTTAAACCCACCTCTTCTGGGATTCCTGTGTGTATCTGTGTGTACAGCCTAGGCAGATCACCATACATCTCCATCTCTCAGGTGAATATGGCAAAATGTTTATAGTATAACATATTGTCAAACAACAATAAAAATATATACTGGGAAGACTAATTGGGTTCCATCCCCCAGCCCTCTTTCGTGTTTTTTTTTTAATGTAAAAAATGATAACTGTAAGAGACTACAAATGCATCTCACAAACATAACAAATTCTCCCTTGAAATTAATTTTTTTTTGTATTTCAATAACTCAATTTGGCAACAGATATAATAAATGATTCAGCTCTCCACAACAACTACATTTAACATATTTAAGCTCGGGCACACATCACCTACAAACCAAAAATAAATATTATAATAGTGGGAAAATATATTTTCTGCATTAATTAATATCTATTCTTAACAGAATTAAGCTATTTCATTACTCTGAATATTGTGTGTGTGTGTGTGTGTGTGTGTGTGTGTCTGTGTGTGTGTGACTCTGTAGAAGGTGACCAACGAAGAAAGTGAGACAACACACGAACCACTGGAATGTGGAATATATTTTCAGACATACAAAATGAAAGCAATAATAATTAGTGCTGAGCAGTGTATAATTCCATTACTTAAAATGGCAAACAATAGTATAAACGTAAATCAGTGATAATCTCTCATTTCAGATATGCAGGATATATTATTGATGAGCATTAAGAACACGAATGTATCACAAGCTACGACCAAGGATAAAATAACATTGGCATGCAGTTTTACATGAAATCTGGGTCAATCATTACATTGCCACTTTACACCCGATAAAAACTAATCTAAAACATGTATATTGTGTAAAATATGAATTAAAATGTCAATTATTATAAAATACATATACACAGCTAATATAGAAAGTTGTAACACAATAAACAAGTCAACCACTTTCGTTGAAACAGAGATAAAAAATAATTCCTCCAACTGATAAGTACTCCGGTGATATATATATATGTTAAAACATGCAATACAATGACAACATGTATCTGAGGTCTGTGTAAGATGGTCTCTAAAACTGATTTCTAGGGACACACTTTTTCCACAATCACATATATGTTAGGTTTAAATTCAGAAATCATGACAAAAACACAGGTCATCTAAGGTAGGGCTACGACTTCATAAAAAAATCATCCTCAGTTCTACCATATTTTATATATAACATATTATGCTCATCCTTTTTATCTTTTAAACTGCATTATTACACATGCATATTATATACTGGACCATCTCTCTATTCAACTCAAGTAAACGAAATAAATGCATACTATCAATGATAAAGAATGAATACTTTTTCATGAGTCCCTGTCTGTATGTTTTGCATCAAAGAAAGCTCCCCTGGAAGATCAATGATATATAACAGAGAGATGCTGCAGTGATATATACACACTTTATAAAACATCATTTTATCCACATCAACACAATCCAAGTCAAATGACTGACAACCACAAGTGAATATTATTAATGTTAACTCAAAAACAAATAAACAATTCCGAGTGAGAAATCCTATTTGGTAAATGTGTTCAGGAAAAATGTGTTTGAGGAAAAAACCTGACAAGCACAAAAGGAAATTGCAGAGTGATGTGAGCCATATGCAGCTGGGTGTTTGGGGAGAGCTGTAAGCACCCCGAGAATAATTATGGTTTTGTGCATTTTTAAGACAATCTCAGACTACTGAGTGGGGGTAAAACATGCATATATTATCCAGGAAGATTCCAATTTTGAAGGAAAATGGAGCTTTTTTTGTACAAATGGACAGAGTTGTCCAGCAAAACTTGCCAAAAGACACGAATCACAAAAACATTATTTTCAGCTCTGGAAATATCCGGCTTGAACATATTATATGGCTATGGAGCATTAATGCTGAATTGATAACAATTAATCAAGTTAACTGCTGATTAAATTGTTACAATAAATATCTACTGTAGTAAAAGACAACTGTACTTTATGAAACAAACAAGAAAAGCTTTCATAGAAACACAACATCACCTTGTGACACTCAAGGAATAGCAAATATGAATCAACAAATGTTTGTTAAATTTAGATCTGGGTTCCAGATGGCAATTCACTAATATATCACCTTTGTCATTGAACACAGTATCACACACACACACATGCATGCATGCATACATGTGCGCACACACACCCACAACAAACACCTTACTTCCATACTGAGATTGGCGAGTCCTTTTCACCATAAACATTATACACTTCATGTGGAGCAGCCAAAATATACAATCACAGAAAAAACAAATCATTATTGGGACTAACAAAACTATATCAGGATACCTTTCATCACATCCACAAATATATATCCCATTCCATGATTTCTTTGAAATAGGAGGAATTACAAAATATACAAAACATACAAAGTTAATGGATTTTCCTATCTCAGAAAATATAAAATATGATAACAGAAAATTGAAGAAAAGGTTACAAATCAACATTTTCAATAGTCGGATGACATCTGCACCAACCTTCACATCACATCAGCTATTAACTAAACTGTTATCATAACTATAGACTATCACGTTTGTTATAGCAGGCCATAATGATAAAATTTGACAAACAGGAAATACCCAGAAAAATGACACTTATAACTAACAATTGTATATTATACTAAGCTATATTAGACACCACATCATTGCTAAACATTTTCTAATGCAATCACATAATATCTGTTGAGTGTAGGTTTCCTCAAAGAGCAGTCCACCCCCTCAAAGTAAATGAATTATCACAAAAATTACAATGTCATATTTCATATGTAAGACTATATATGCTGATCGTTTATCAGGATTAGTGGGATCATTTACCATTATACTGAATATGTATCAGATCCTGAAATTATATAAGAACCAGTACACAGTTTGATTAAGGAATCACTCTCTAGATTAATGACCTATGTTATAATATATGCAAGATGACTGTCATATATTAAAATCTATTGTACTCAGTCAGTACAACAATAACAACATTCAGACTAGACAACCCTAATCATTCAAAGTTAAAATGAGCTCCTCACTAGTAATACTGGATCTGGATAGATCTGCTGTGTAGTTCTTTTTCTCCAAACTCTTTCCCTTCCTGTATGAGCTGTAACGCTGCTCGTGATGTGTACCATGTGTGTTCAAACTGATCCACCCACCATTCGTTGTTGACTTTTTCTAGACTACCTGCAGGAATATCCCTGAACCTTTGTGGCCTGGGGCAACCGTAATGATCCAGATCGGCCCGTTGACTTATTGGTGGAAGACCTTTTGACTGAAGTTCAATGTTTCTGTGTATCCTTCTACAAACTGTACACTCAAAGCCATCGATGAAATTCAGTCGCTCGTAGTCATCCACGAACCATTCACGGCTTTCCATCTCCCTTTGCAGCCTTTCATTCTGAATGCCCACTTTCTTGTAACGGACATGCTCATTGTAAAGATCATCACTCCTGTTGATCTTTAGGATTGATTCAACTAGTTCTTCAATCGTATTAAAGTCATCCACAAAGATGGCCGTGTTATTGGCCGGAAGATATTCCTGTAAAAACATCGGCGATAAACAAACAGTCAGATAATATGATCAGATGAATGTGTGATAACAAAATTACATCAGATGAACGTGTGATAAAAAATTCTATTAAATAATATATTAACTTTATTATTGTCCAAATGCTATACTCGTGTTATGGACATTTTGTGTTATTATCTTTGACCTTACACATGTTTATTTTTGGTATTAAGTAGTGTATTACTCGTTCACAAGCACCCACCATGATATACACTATCGTACAATCTAGCATAAATTGCATCTCTGAGATTCAGGCACCAAACTGCGGTGGTGATGTTTTACTTGACAAAAACTCATAATGTAAATGTTGTATTTTCTGAGACAAAAGTGATTCGCCAAATAATTGTCCTTTCTTTCAGACAAGATTAGTAAAACACCAATTCTACTCTGTAATGGTGATATTTTTGTCATATATGAGGTTATGGCTGAAATGTAAAATAAATTACACAAAGAAAACCAAAGGGATAGCTCTTCCTAATTCTTTTTTCCTTTCACTCATACTGACCGACTTTTTCTGACACTGATCTGTTTTCGTGACACAAACAAATTAGGAGATTAAATTAATAACAGATCTTTATTAACTATTTGATGTTTGTGTTAATATGGATGAAGCTTTTAACATTAACATTTTACTATTATTATTATTATTATGACATATCTTTGTTATTAAACATATTATATTATGACAGTCAATAAAATTCTACAACAACATATTCCGTTCTCAAATAAAAATAAAAAATTTCCAAAAATTTATAATATAACATTATTTGTGAAATAAACAATATTCAAATCATACTCACTTTAGCCTTTGGTGAGCCATAGATTATTGGTATAGAACCAATTAAGAATGGTCTCCAGAACTTTTCAGTTATATAATCTTCACAGACAGCATTTTCTAAAGCTAATACAAACTTATATTGAGCTAGGTGATGGTAGAAGTCTTCATGATCCATAGTTTTCAATGGATCGTGTAAACTGTAAACAGAATAAAACTATGTTCATTTTATGTTTCTTTTCGAAAATATTAATCAAATATGTATGACATAAAAATTGCCACATATGCTTTTAAATAATGTGTATAATGTCCATTTTTGTTAAACATTTTATATATAACATTTAACATTTAAATATTTTTATTGTCAAATTATATTTTACATGTAAAGCACTTTCAAACCCGTGATACAATACTACGGAAAGAGCGCTACATAAATGTGGTATAATAATAATACAATTAGTATTTACAGATTACTGAATATGTAGTGTTTCCACACACACACACACACATTTCCAAAAACATTATGATAGTTTTAAAGGTTTGCCCAGTGAAGGCTTTGACTAAGTTTAAGAAATCTGTTTAAATCTCTGTCAGTATTCATCCAACAAAAAGTGAAGAAAGTTTACCAATATTAAAGGTGGTAGTAATGATGTGTTGATGCAGGTTTTAACACTAACTTAAAGCACTAAGCTGACATAAATTAATGCTATAGTACGATGTACTTGATCTAAGAGATGAAAGATATATGAAATTCATAGGGTATAGTGACTCGGGGGAACCTTTCTGGATATGAAATACATTTAAACATGCTGAAAATTGGATTTTGCTAGAATACGCTTTACTTTTAGTAGGAACAAGAAATCACAACATGCTGTAACACATAGAAAACTACTGAAAACTTTTTATTATAAATAGGTGTGACATTCTGTTAATATTATCTCTTACATAATATTATTCCTTCATATGGTGATTATCCATTAAGTGTTGTGCAGCCCACACTGTGTGGAATAGGTTAACAGCAAATATTAGAAATGTGTAGTCTCTGAATTTTATTTTAATTCATTCTAAAACACACTTATTCAAGTTTGCTTACCCAGATAAATAATAATCATTATTTAAATTTCTTATAGGTTTTTGCAGACATATTATTTGGGGTATAATAATATTACATGTTATTTGTAGAGCACCTTTGAATGGCTCCTGCTAGTAAGGGGACTTTATTAATTATACATTATTATTAGTAGTAGTAGTAGTATCCTCCATAATTGTTACACTAAGCCAGAACTATATTTATGTGTGTGCGTGTGTGCGCATGTGCACATATCCCTCTTCTATCTATGGCCGTATCTATTTGTCTGTTTTTCTATCTCTACATAAACACTCACTGTTCAGGCAGGTCTTTGTTGTGTAGACAACTTCCATAAGAATCAATAGCTATATGTTGTTGTAACATCTGTACCAAGTGGTCTCTATCAGAAGGTGTACCGCAGTCACTCTGTACATATGCTACAAGAGCTAAACCTTCTCGAATTAAACGATTTTTCTCTTTAACAGGCACTGTTACAAAGTGAATAGATAGAAATATTAATATAGATATGTGAATAATAATAATAATAACATTTAAAAAATAGCCACAGTAGTGGCAAATCCCCCTGTTTAATATAAGCCTGGAATACTATGTTTCAGTCTGTAAATTCCTCAATCTACTCAGTCACATCATATTTCTATAAGTAGTCGAGCCTAGTACTCATAGCTGAAGGGTTGCAGACTCTAGGCTCCAGGAGCTGCAATGCTGTCATATTGTCAAAAATGAGAACCTGACAGGATATGTGTTTGGGTAATGCTATAATGGCAGCATGCATTGTATGCTCCCTTGGGAGTTGAGATGTATGCTAGATTGGAACGGGTCTGAGCCAGGGATAATAACACTGTAAAGCGTCTTAGAGCAGTTACCTAGCTGAATAGGGCACTACTTAAATGTCACATATCATTATTATAAATAAATAATTACTTTTATGATCATATGAAATGAAAGAGCAAATAAATAAATTCAAGTTTAACAATTTGACAATTATCTTGAACTCAACTTTAATGATTACAACAGGTCACCGGTTAATGATAAAAACTTGGGTGTTTATATTTGTTTGCATTAGAAGATGGTAGACTATTAAGAGATTTAAGGCAGAAAATAAATAAAATTTGTTATTTAAAAATAAATACTAAATTTGCATGGAGATTGAAAGAGCAGTACCATCAATTGATTTCATGTGCAATCAGTGTCGACTTCATATTAAATCTTTACGCAAATATCACATGATCCATCAATCAGCATGACTTCCTAGATGATTCCAATAAGATATGTCAGACTACAGATTTACACGCATAATATAGTCCTTAAAAAGCAGGAAAATCTATGGAAATGTTGATGAATAGTTAATTTTTTAATATTTTATAGACATCTGGAGATATGAACATCTAGTTGCAGACTTGGTATAATGCTACACCATATATTAAGATACATGTATATCATATATCACCTATTTAATAATTAATTCTGGATGGATAGATTATATATGAAAATAAATAGTACATGAAAATAAAAAACAAAATAAATACATGTATTAGATTTTGGTTGTTTCAACATAGAGGACTAATTATTGGGAGAAAAGAAATACAGGATTTTTAAGTAAATATGACTGAATGACAATAGATTTCATGCTCAAAGTGTGGTGTGACAATGAGTGTTTAGATAACAACACCAAATATGGAAATAAAACCCAATTATGAATAAAGTAGCACTACAGAAGCTTTAACAAAGTACTTAGAATGCCTAGTTGTGAATCTTTGCTATATTTAGGGTGGATGCTGAGTCCAGAAACCTACAGCTGAGAGTTAACTCTCTAGAAATAAGACCCACAAAAACAGGCAGATATGAACTCTGACCTGCCATATTTAGGAACAATATTAAGCTGTTCATTCTGTATTTGGGTGTAATGTACATCATCCATGTAACTGTATGAACACTTTCTGTCTAAAACTCAAATCAGTGAGTGTGTTCCAGAACATTGCACTATCAGCTATTCTAGAGGAACATCTATATATCACATGGGTAAATGTGACTTTCAAATAGTAGGGTGTGCCTTTATTAGAGCATATGACATTAATAGATTGTGCACAATAAAGAGGACTTACCCACATATTTTGTAGATGTTAGATTCTTTATATCTTGGAGATACTGTGTCGTAAGAGGATAATCGGAGTGGCGCCGAAATGTGCTGGTGTGATTAAACAATATCATTGTCTCATTGTGAGAAAGGAGATAATTGTTTTTTGGCGACTCCTCATGCAACAAACCCCATTCGTGGTGTGGCTGACGAGGTAGTGGCAAATCGGCGGCATTGTAGTCTGTTCCATAGAACATGAACACCTGCATGAAAGAACGATAGAAAAACGTATGTCAGGAAACAACAAACAAACATGTAAGATATTTCCTTATTAATCTGTGACTGACTTTTTGAATTGAATTTTGAATTGAAATTGAAGTTTCCTACCAAAATATTAAATCCACAAATTAATTTTTTATTTCAGAAATATATCTTCCATCACAATCCTACTTGGAATTAATATAAACTACTCAGAGTAGGTATTCCGAGTAGGTACTCAGAGTACCTACTCATCGTGATAAAAAGTAGTAGTTAAAAACAGAGTCAGTAAAAAATGGAATTGGGATTGAAAAATTTGGAATTAAATTGGAATTGATAAATTTGATGTGGAATTGGAATTGACCAAATGGAATTTTAATGGAATTGGAAAAATGGAACTGACCCACATGTCTGATCTGTGATGAAACAAATATCAAATGTAATATATTGAAATACATTGAAATATGAATATTCATAAGTATAACCTAAAACAAATCATGATGAAACTCAAGAAATACAACAAAACAAACTGTACAGTACGTGAAATACAAATATTTCTAAGATATATTAATACACAGCTGCTATTATGAATAACATATTCCATATGAGATCACATTAAACCTGTGATGAAGTAGAGGAGGATATTCACTATAAATGGCAATAGAATAATGAAATTAACCATTATAATAGCCGAAATGGCAGTTTTTAACGTGTTGTAAGAGGCACATTCCTAATATTGTTAAATCTAAACATATCTATATTTTTAATCTAACATAATCATTTGTTGTTAGATCATTGTGATTCTGCAAGACTGAAAATATATAACATCTTTATACGAAACTGTAAAATTCAGAATGCAGCACATGTCATAATTAATGCCAGACATCTTATAAGGGTTTCGGGAAAGTGATTTGTTTATGAGCAACATCATAAATTTTCATGGAAAGTTTAATACCCATATTGTTTAAATTGTGGAGTTATCTTATCAATAAGTTAATAATAAAGTATATTTAATAAAGCGTCATTTCCAGCAGGAGCCATTTATTGGCATTGTACAGTAACATCCAAAATAATATGTATGTAAAAAACCGATTAGAGATTTAAATGATAATTATTATTTATCAGAGATGTTTTTTACCTTATATACTCACAGTTAAGTCAATTTTTTGGTGAAAGAAAGGGAGTTACAAATATATATTATTAAACTAGTTCTCCAGTTTTATATGTTTTGCTCATAACTATTTAACCACTGTCCACTTTCTATAGTCTACTATTGAAATGGCTCAATGCATTTAGAATATGGAACAAATAATATATACCAGTCAACCAACAACATATTTGGTGAGTGTATTTATGCGTCTGTAGAACATGCTCGAGTATGTGGTATCAGGCATACAAAAATAACTGGGACATTCTAGAAAACATTTAAAATTCAAATATTTTCAAGATGAATATGCTTTTGATATTTACAGGGTAGAGCCAGATTGGTTTAATTTGGGAAGAGTCATGAAGCTGGACTCTAAAGGTAACTGTTATAGAAATCAAAATACACAAAATTGTATCCTTTATGTTCAATATTATTTGTTTGCAGCTGAACATTAATATATATATTTATAGCACACATGATTTATATTAGACAACAAATAATATATTTAATCCTTACAAGAAATTATCATATATAAAATCTTCATTGACACACAGAAAACATTCAAAGAATAACAAAATAACTTAATGGGTTTTTGTTTCTCATGAAAACATACAGAGAATAACTGCATAATAATAAAAAGGTTGTTTCAGTTATGCTTTCTTATACCTTCAGGTGTGAATGGTTCTTATAGGCTCTGTTTACTGTAAAGAAACACTTTACATTGCCGCAGTTCTTGACTGTTCCTGGCTCATTAGTAAAAGGTGTCCACCAGATTATCACAGGATGTGTCACATTTATTATCTCAGCTGCATTCCCCGCAATCTCACCACTAACATATCCTGAAATTATAACCGAATTAAACAGAATCGCACATTGCAGAAACTACAACACTTGTTAGAAATCTCATACTTTCTCTATCAATATTCAGAATTATGAATAAATTATCTAAAGCCTTTGTAAAATTGACCTACTTGAGACTGGAATCCAACCATCCAGCTCATCATCTTCATACTCGTAAAAGAGCTAAAATATACATGTAAGAAGGTACTGTATATACATCTTTAAAAAACAAATTAAAATCATCTATAAATGAAAGGAACATATTTATAGAACTCGGTGGTCAGTGGTTCAACCTGTGTTGGCTAGTGACACACATATATGAAGTTATGCCATTTGATGTTAAATGATTCAGACCTTGTGGTATTTTTATTTTCATGTCATTGCATGAAGTCTAAAGGGGCTTTATTTGGCTTATGATGGGGTCTATAACATGGTTGGGGCCAAGTATATGGGAAAGTAATCGAGTACAAGTAAATGTTTTTTGCATGAGTACAAGTATGAGTACTTATTTGATCAAAGTACATTTCAAAATACTTGAGTACAAGTACGAGTAGATTTTTAAAGGTGAAAGGAAAAGAATTTTAACATTTCGAAGTAAATATAACGTAACAGACAATTATTTTGTTTCCTATCAGATGCACAAATCAAAACACTTGTAACCACCAACTATCATATTTCCATTAAAATGATCAAAAAATCCTTAATTTCCTAACTTTCAAGATCCATTGCTAGTGTGTACTACTACTACTACACTCACTAGGGGTTATTGTGTAACGTCATCTTTGCCAAACATCATGTAGTGCCACAGCTTGCTTACAAGCATTCTGACAAGTTGACAGACAAAATGTCAGATTCTGACGAAAGTTTTGACATTCTCAGGGATATCAACAGCTTTGAACTTCTCATGCAAAAAGGTCACAGACAGTATTAATTGTGAGGAATTAGCTGCAGCACGTGTATACATGGACCCAGAGCAGTCACCCAGCCCACAAGAAGAGTTGGATTGGTGTGTATTTGTTTGTGTTGGTATAAATTTAATTGATAAGTCAAAACACTGGGCCTGAATGAGAGTATTTCCTCCTCCTAACACATAACTTCATTTAAAATAAAGTGGTGTCTGTCCGTACATCGGACCCCTGCTAGATGCATGCGGCTCTCCCATATGTGGCCTATACTAGTCTATACAAGGATGTGCAGCCATTGGTGTGTTTTTTTAACAATTTATTTTTAATTTTCAAGGGGTTGTTGTTTCGGGCCAGGTTTTGACAGCACTTACATGTTGGATATAATCATTGGTATTTGATGTATGTTTCTTTGCACAATTGTATGCGACACAATACACCATTTTATATGTTTAATAAAGACAATATAGAACATGTAACATTCCAAAGTTTTTTGAAGATTCTTGATTAAAGTTTCACTGATGTGAGATGCTAGCAAAGTAAGTTTTAAAACCATCGTAACTTTATTTTTTGAAGAAAAAAATATATATCTCTGATTGAAATTTATTTTAATATATAACACTAACATTTTGATAATTTGGGAAACCTTTTCCTGTGACCCTTAATAAAGTAATTAAATGAAATGTCATGCTTATGTCCAAGGCACCAAACATACATGCAACTATAATAATAATGTCCTCCCTCCCAAAATACATTCAATGTACATGATGAATTCATGCACTATTGCATCTGATGAACATCAATCTTTCAAAAGTTAGGTCTGCTAGCAGACATCTATCATGATGGAATACTCTGCCTTCAACACTGAATAACCTCTCCACAGGGGCAGATGAGGCAGGGACACTGAGATAATCAGCTGCAATGTTGGCCAGCAAAGTAAGGTTCGATTCCAGTAATGAAGTGGATCACTACTTGTTTGTGCGTGGCTGACTTAGGTAGTCATTTATCTCAGCTAGAGCACCTCAAATATACGCAGGCAGTAGAGCACTAGAAATGATCCAATTATGTAATCAAACAATATCTTGGATCACAACAACATGGTCAGATTCCAATTCCGGATTTGGTTATTTAAAAAAAATGGAATTGAGAAATTTTGAATTGGAATTGAGAAATTTTGAATTGGAATTGAAGTTTCCTACAAAAAAATTAAATCCACAAATTAATTTACCATTTTTACAATGTTAACACTTACATGTGGTGTTACCAATATACTGGAACCAAAATGATCCAGAACTTTGGTTCCCTTAATATATATATATATAATATCAGATACACACCCTGGCAGTGGCACCCCAAGTGAGTGCTTAACCAATTAAATGGTTTGGATACTGTGAGCTCCACCCACAACACTGTGACACCACCACATAGCATACTGTTAATCTATAGAGATATTGCTATTTAGGAAATAATTAATTTTATCATCTCACCAGGAATGCCAATCTGGAGCCAAACCTTACCCCTCCTCTCCTCAAACTGTGTCTACTATAGCCTGTCCCCAAGCCTAACTGTTTTAATAACCATTTGAGATCTTTTGTAAACTTGTGTCAGTGGTTTAGTACCCAGTAGGATTGTGAAAGTAAATACATCATATGACCTCATATTACCACATTAACGCTTACATGTGGTGTTACCAATATACTGGAACCAAATTGATCCAGTACTTTGGTTCCTTGTATATATATATCAGATATGTACACTAGCTGACTGTGGCATCCCATGTGAGCATTTAACCAATTAAAATGGTCTGGATACCATGGGCTCTGGCTCCAACACTGTGCCTCCACCATGCCTGTAATCTATATAGAAATATTGCAATTTAGGAATTTACCCCCATTCAATGTTTAGAACGGTCAAAAAACAATGTATCCACAATTTCATTTACCATTTAATTTAGAAATATTTCTTCCATAACAATCCTACTTGGAATATAAACTACTCGGGGTAGGTATTCGAAGTAGGTACTTGGATTACCTACTCATGGTAAAAAGTATTAGGTATTAGGCAAAAAAAAGACTCGGAATGGAATTGAAAACTTTGGAATTGGAATTGATAAATTTGATGTGGAATTGGAATTGAAAAAATGGAATTGACCTCATGTCTGGTCAGATGATCCACAAGAATACAGTATATCTCTTGAAGTGCAATCGCAGATGACCTTCAAGGAACATTGTTTGCCCCATGGTAATCCACAGTGTCCATATTGCCTATTGGACATCATTGTTGTAATCATCAGGTATATAGCACAGACAAAGTGAAATCATGTACTGATGTGACAGTCACTATTGCATTTAGGTAGCCAGAAATTGCACAATAATTGTATCACAAACATATGCATAATCACGGTAGTGGAGTTCACATTAACGCTAATACATAGCATGATTTATATTTTATGTTTAAAGTCAGTGACCTAATCCATAAGGATTCGGGTTTAAACTGATAACTGACCATTTTCTATGAATTCAAATATAAATTCATTTTGATAGGAAAATGGCTAGGTTAAGTTTTATTTATTTTTTTAATTTATTTGTTCTTTTTTTGTTCTTCTTATAATATTATCATAATACTAAACACCACTATATTGTAATATTTCATTTTACAGGAAATGTATATTTTATCATGTCATTTTAACAATTGACTTGGACATTGTAAAGCACTTTTGAACATGATACATTTGATAAAAAGAGTACTATATAAATATGGTACATAAATAAATAATGGTAATAAAATGAAAAGCATATTCGGTTTATGGTGAAAGTACTCAGAATGTACTTGGAATTTAAGAGTACTTTATGAGTATACTCAAGTACAAGTACAGAGTACTTACTCTCATGGGTACAGAGTACACCCAAGTACTTCAAAAGGTGTACTTGAGTACAATCAGTATGAGTACAGGAGTACATTGGCCCCAACCCTGATCTGTAATCTAACATATGGTAACTGACCACTGGTCAACCAGTAATGTCCAAACCTATCAGAACACATACCCCCCCCCAGAAAATTACCCTAGAATAAAATGCCCCATGCCAAATATCCACTAAGACATACCCCCACACAACAACAAATGGGAAATGAAATGTATAAGGTAATTTTGAGGTAAATAAAAAGTAAAATATATTTTTAATAATTTTATTTTGGCAATGTATCATGAATAACATATATAAAAGTCAACAATTTCACGAAAAACAACATATACAAATTACAATATACAGTCTACATCTGGATGTTGTGGGTGATATCCCTCAGGAAATCAAGGATGGGACGGTTTGCCTAGTCACCAACAACTGTCATTAGGCTCTTTCTGATGATCCTGTACTTGCTCTGTTGAGACGAGACTCCTTGGCCAGCGAGAATCTGGGTGATGATGACTCAGTTGAGGGGTTGCTCACTATGCAGAAAATCAAGGAAGTGTTGGCTGGTTGGGTGGTATGTGCCAACATTGGACTGTATACGTAGTCTGGTATTACATTGCTTAGTGATACGGTGTTTCTCAGGCTCATAGGAATCACCAGACCTCAAACTCTTGGGACATGACGTTCACAAAGTCCTCATAAAGTAACTTAGCACCATCCTTGTTGGATGGAACATACTCCATATAATAAGAGTGGTTGTATGTCAATGAATATCTATTGGTACATGTAGTATTAGAATATAAGAATGACTTGATATCCAGTCATAATTGCTTCCTTATAAAGCTAACTAGAGCAATTTTAATTGCAAGTACTCCTACATTGAGTAAATCATGAATTAACAAAGAATTTAGTTCTTTAATCATATTTCTTTAATCACTAATCATAATACAATTTATGTAATCATAACTGTCATCATAGAAATTGCTTCAGCTAGTTATGTGCAATCATCCTTCAAATTCAAACAAATAAACTTCATCCCAGATCAGTGGTTTTGTTTAGAAATAAAGTACGGCAGGGGCCGAACAAAAAATACCTGGATCAGATATTCGTAGGCCTCCAACAAAGCCAGTAGAATATTTATCAGCTGGGTATATTGCATGGAGTTTTTTGTGCTGGGGTATATGTCTAATTAGAACCATGCCCAAATCATTGTACATCTGAAAGAGCCATATTCTTCTAACCCAGTTTGATATTATAATTCTCACAGATATCTTTGGTTAGAAGGACACTAAACAGTTTGGTAACAGTGTCCAGGAATGGCCAATGACAATGTGTTGAACTTGAAGGGGGCTAAACATTTAAACTTAGTTAGGCACAGTCTTAGCATCTAAATGATTGAGACGAAGTTCATAGCAACTTTGTTGTTAGGCCCTATGGCGAGAGGCTATGGCTGTATGGCCTATGGTGTATGTCTAACGAGTAAGTTATAAACTTGCAATTGGCTGTGAATATCTAATCAATATGATGAGTTAATCATTGGAGTAGTTATCAAAGCAATGGGTAGCTTTCTACTTAGCAATTCCTGGAGTAACTATCAAAGAATAAAGTAACAGACTAGATTGCTAACAAGATGTATTAAAGCATAGCTTCCTTTGTATAGCAATTGATATGCCAACAAAAATAGTGTATAAGGCATTGCCCAGCTCAGACTTTCCAACATTAATCTGTCATCATGGTGCACAAATGTATAGTTTGTAATGCAAAGGTCCAACTCGAGGCACATGATGAACCCTTGAGATGGAGGTTCCCATCCTTCTTCCACGTCCCGTTGTGGCTGAGACCTAACCCCCTAACCTACACACAGGTTCCAGCCACCACTGAGCGTGGAAAGGCAAGTTTAGTGGACAGTTTAGCCTTTCTTTAGGATACACCCTTAAGATTGACAAGTCACATAATCATTATAATAATATTATAAATTCATTATGATCATTATTTAAATATTAATCAATTATAGAGGCGGACATCGACGGTATATTTTGGACCAAGAGAAAATCTTCAAGACTTCAAAAGCCCTGAAAAAGTGAAAAGGAAGTTGAATTTTTTTTAAAGGCGCAACTTTCTTAATTGCTCTACCAATTAAACCACTACCTATTATTACTAGTACAGTAATATTTCTTACATACGATACCTGGTAACCAAGAACAAAAATTATTAACAGAAATATCAACGTATATAATCGAAAGCATGTAAATACTGTTCCGTAAGTAAGCATCGTTCTGGGGGAAATCCCATGGGACAGAACTAAACGCCGTAAAGGTTCTAATAAACATCTATACTTAAAACATACTTTTTCTTCGTGTGTCCTGAAAGTTGAATTTCCAATTTTTTTATAAATATACTACACTGGTATGCTGCTAGATGTACCTAGTAATGATTAAAGTATTTAATATGTTGATCTTTGACTCTATACAGCAGTTATATAAGATGATACGGGAACAGGTCATCTCGGTCCAGGGGACGAGTTGACTTATCACTGGACGCTCAGCTCGGGTCTAACTTCCTTGATAGGTGAGCTAGTTGTCTCATGTACGACACTGCCTACAATATGATAGTAATCATTCGTAAAACAAATGTAATAATTTAATTTACTTAATTTATAGAAATTTTTATTTGATAAAATGTATAAAATCATCATCCAAGTCTTAGTAATGGCTCACTAAACATTACACCTCCCCCCCCCCACACACACACACACACACACACACACACATCGTTACAGTATACATTCATAATTTAAATCATATCTCGAATTAATATAATAAAAAATTATTTTCAATTGATATAATAAATTTAATTTTTTTTTATAAATAAATTGGACTGAAACTGGATAGCATGCACGCGTGTGTCATGACAGTTTCCACAACAATGAATCAAAATTCGTGTATCATTAAAAGTGTTAATCATAACGGCAGAAAAAAGACTTCGGCTAAATTGAAAAATTAATAACCCCCCCCAAAAATACATTATTATAAGATTTAAAAAAAAAACATTTTGCACACATCGCAAAGCTCCATAGACATTTACTGAATCTTTGTTCAGCGGTCTATATATGTCTAGCAAAAGAAGTTTTACATATTTTGGTAATATTTCTTCAGACGGACGTTCCTTATTATAACAATCAAGCAGCTTTGGCCATAAGTTTGTGACGCCTCCATGGCCTAATTACAACTATAGCATTGTAATTTGTCACGGATCTATAGGTCTTGGATACAAACTCCGGACGAGCCTAGACCTGATACAGGCTATGTAGCCTAACTAAAATCAGAAGTGAATGAGTACTTATGGGTCAGTATGAATATATCAATCGGGTGTTTCATATTTAACATCGTCTTATTTACTGCCTTTAGATCGATGTCGCTAGGTCCATTTAGCGTGCCACAAGCGCTGTGGGCGCCTGTGGCCTAGCAGGTTAATTAGATCTATCCTAAGCACCAAAGATCACAGGTTAATCCTGTCAAAAGGTCGGAACTTTTTCAGGGATTTTCCCGGCTCACAACTTCATGGATGGATGGATGTTGTTTAACGACACATCGGCACAATTTAGGCCATTCAGTGTCCTAACATTATGGATGGATAACCAGGTAAAATTTTCCAATGGATTATTTAAAAAAAGGGAGACGTTAAAGATCACGAGTAATGAATAGTCTTTCACTGAGAACACCCTCGGGAGTGTTTCGGCTCCATCTTTCAGTACTCCTCCCCTGTGTGTCTGTGTGTGTGGGTTACAAATAGCTACCCAGTAAAAAGGGATCACACTGGAAATAAGTGTTCACTCTTTCCTGTTTTGTGATCATACATCACGAAGCCATGCAAAGATATCAATCAATCCTTTGACCATAAGTTTCTTTATTGGACAGTCATCATTCATTTTCACCAGGTGTCACCACTTTCTGGTAAGAACGCCATCACTTCTTGTTACTGAGCAGTGGTCTGTGAAATTATGTTTCATTACAGTTCCGAAAATATAGATTCCGAATGATCCAGGCTGTGCATGGTCAGACGTGCTCAGTAGTGGAGCGAAATACCCCAAATGGGTCAGTAAAAGATCTAGGAGTTATTTTTGACCAGTGTATTAACATGTATGAAAATATCACATCAGTATGCCGAACTGCCTACTACCATCTTAAGAATATCTACTGTTTATAAGCATTCTAAACACAAGAAGCACTTGTAACTGTAGTCAATGCCTCTGTTACATCTAAAATAGACTATTGTAACTCCTTGTTATATGGCATATCTGATTATAACATTAATCGGCTTCAGTGAATTCAGAATAATGCAGCTCGCATAGTGACAAATATTCGAAAATATGATCACATCACCCCAATTCTTCAAAAACTACATTGACTACCTGTTAGACAGCGTATCCATTTCAAGATTTTATTAATTACTTATAAATCTATTATTGATATGGCGCCATATTACCTCTGTGAACTGATGTCCCCAAAACATCAGGTGCCAGTGTCTCGGCTCAAGTCATGATATGGTGATTGTGTGTTTAGTGTTGCAGCCCCTACTTTGTGGAATAGGTTGCCGGCAAATATTATAAAGCGTCGTTTCTTAAATTTTTTAAGCTCCATGCTGTATTTACTCTTTTTAATGTAACCAACCAGATTGTTTCATATGTGCAATAAGAAATTTTTAATGATTAAACACACGGTAGTTGAATTATGGCGGTAAATAGTTTGTCTGCTTATATATTATTATCTGAATGTATTATTTGAATAAAATGAGTGATAACATTAAAGTGAATGTAAACAAGTTCTAGTATTAATATTTTACAAAACACATTCCCTCCCCTAAAACGAAAACTCAAACAATGTTAATTGCCATTATCAACATTTATTGAGAGAAATTCATGTTCATAAAATATTCAGTATTTCTCATCGTATTCGTGATTAAGTTAAATCTATGACATTTATTGTTAAAGTCGTTGATACTGTACATTCTGTTAATGGCAGAGAATATGTGCTGTTATGACCCAATGCCATTATTATTTCAGTTCTAGGCATTTTTAGAAAAATTCTTTAACAAATAACTGTTGTCATGCATTTATTATAAATATAGGCAAAGTTTATATTGCCAGAGAACTTGTATATACACGCTCTCTGATATTGCCCAGCCCTCACCGCCAGCGAATGTGCTGCCATCTGACGACTACGAAGCGATACGCTTTATAAATAGTCTTTGTTTATTGCACTTCCCAGTCATAACGTTTTAATTCACGTCGTAATGTTTAATATAACCCGAATAGTACTTTCTGTTTCAGAATTTGATATCAGTATTTTGGATTATACATAGGTCTACAAACAAATTCATTGGGTGGTAATTTAGTCCTATTATACATAAACCCGCCAAACCAGTAAAATCGGCATAAATAAAATCAAGTGAACCATTTTCTTTTTTATGAATTAACTGTACAGTTGTTTTAGCATCGGTTTTGGGATATTACTGCATAACAGAAATCAAACACCCATATAAGAGAAGGTAGGACATAAATTTAGGCTGAGCTAAGTAAGATATTGCAATATCTTTAAATCTAACAGCATGTTGAAATTGTTGAAAATCAAATAGAGAATGTACTAAATATATTCACTCTTTGGGGAAGGTATATTTTGTTTATTATTATTATTGTTGTTATATTTGATATTATTATTAGTATTATTTCTAAAAGAGATGTCTAAAAACTATTGAACATACTGTACACATGCGTGCGCGCGCCACACACACACACACACACACATATATATATATATATATATATATATATATATACAGATACACACACACACAAATCAGTAAGAGTAAAATATATGAAACACTTTCAACATACCCTTATTTTCAGTGTGATCCCATTGATAAATTAACGATGAATAGCGACAGACAGTGTTTCATATATATATATATATATATATATATATATATATAGTGAACAGAACTAGCTATAGATTAGATGTCTACATTAAACATATTTTACTACATAACATGATATTTTTTACGTCTGTACTTAGATATTCAATTCGTTTGTTTATTTCAACATTCATAATAGTTAATACATAATTTTAATGAAAGCAAAAACATAGAATGTTGAAAAGGAGGATGCTTGAAGCATTGCTTATATAATTCCCCCCATCCGCCCCCTTATACTGTTCTTTGTTAACATGCAACGTCAGACTCGGAGCATAATAAATTTAACTTTTGTGTAACTTGGATAAAATGCAGTATTCTAATACTGTTGAAGGTGAATATATGAATAAGAAATACGTAAATGGTGTTTTAGTGTTCAGTACCGCTTTAGTGGGGCTTTGCGGTTCTTTTCCTTAATTGGTTCTCATCTCGCACTAAATAACGGGAGTATTTAGTTACATAATACTTTGTGTTTCAACTATTATTGGTCGTCCATTTATATAGTTGATTACTCAAACATATTATTCTCCATTTATATTGAATTAATAAAAAATATCGTCCTATCCGATAAAAACGCTGAAATTCGACACACGAAACCATTCCATTTCAAGGATACAATGATACCTCCCTTGGCACGTGACCCGTGTATAACTATCGGAGGCCAACTTGAGCAGGCTTGTTTGTGATCGACACAAAAATGGCTATTTACGACAGCGCGCACCAGGGATATCGCATATTTATTGGCGATCTGGGCAGCAGAGTTGGGAAACACGAAATAGAAAGAGAATTAGATTATTATGGACCGATACTGGACGTTTGGGTGGCTAGGTATGTAGATGGTTTACCGCAAAACGACAGAACAACAACACGAAAATATTAATAAATAAATTATCGTCGGCCGAATTATACGCGATTCTTAAAATCATCACAAATTTGTGTCCGTAGCTAATGAATGGTGAATATATTGGTATAGACCAGTGCTTCTGTATGTATGCAGCGTACACAGACTATTGCATGCTTAATTTATTTCGTAAGTGAATATTGAAGCTGTTAGATCTAGACTATTGGTCAGACTATGCCATTCAGAATTTCAGTGTCCGTGCGAGTAACTTCCTTACTCTAGCCTATGTCTTAGTTTTAGACTAGCTAGTAGAGTGAGTAGTGTGTCAAGTGGGTAGACTCTCATGTTAGAATCATGACAGATCTAATGAAGTGTCAAGATAGACTCATATAGTGTCAGTTTCTAAAGAACGTCACCGTGCCCTATCATGATCATCATGTACTGATAACTGTTGCTTAGTGCGAGTTTCTGCTATTAATATTATATCTGGATGTTTATAAATTATAGTGGATGGGATCATGAAAATAATTTATTGCATATTTTTCTTTATGTTGAGTATTGGCCCATTTAGCCAACCATGTGGACAAAAGTGGCCGTAAAACACCAATCACCATCATCTTTATGTTGAGTAGTATTGTACATGTGGGAAGACATGCTATCATAATAACTTGCAGACCGGTGCATAAGTTGTATTTTGTACTTATGAAAACGTGATGCCCTTATTACTCTTGATCTTATAAATGAATTTACGAAATTTGGGATTTATGTTGTTTTGAAAGAAATATTTCATTAATTGAGTAATCAAGTATTTACTATGATCTGATTGGATGGACTGTATCTTTTTTAGTAGTAACAAGTTTTGATGGTTTTTGTCTGGTGATAATTGCTAACTAAAGATGAGCAAGGTTTCTATTGTTCATCATGGTTAGTGGTGTATAAAGTAGAACATATGTCCTAAATATAAATCTCAATATTGACAGCTTCTCTACTGGTGTGATGGAGATATACTGAGAGTAAATTAAAACAGATTTCTCTTGGATGAACTATGACAATGAAAGTGAAATATCGACATGGTCTGGCAGTAAATCTATATTCTTTTTAATCAGAGAGATGCCAAGTCTACTCCAGGGGCTGTTTTAAGCTGTCATCTGAGTTATGTACAAGCATCACTTTAGCTCATCAGTATTCTTTGGCAATTAGTAGCCAAATATCTAATTCAGTACATCATCATAGTTATGTATGCCAGTACTGTGTATTTCATATTCAGATAGATAACACTTCAATGATTTATCATACAAGAGAAAGCTTACTTCCTGGTTCAACCTACCCATATTTATTTATTAGATTAATTTTGTTAGTCTATGCCAATCTTACCCTTCTGATTCTAACATCGTATGATGTAGATATAGCATTTATCAATAAAATTACTAATTTCGCAATGGTAATGTCATTTGCTTAGCAAGAAATGAAGAATAGACCATTATAAATGTGATATACCGTTCATCGGGATTGGATTGTTGTGTTAAGCTCAATCCATATGATAACTCTTCAGTGGTCCAGTTTGGCCCATTCATATTCAACTCTCTTGCAAGTGGAAATGTGTATAAAAGAAGGAATTTGTGCACTATTTCAAGTTTATCTTTGAGTGATCTGTTTTATTTACCGACATCTGCCTTTTGTATATCCCAGTTTGATCTTATATCATTCCTTTATGTTAATGAATACCTTGACCTGGTCATTATTATCCCATTAATTAAGGTGGTGATTATTGTAAGTATAAGCAAGAGTTTCAAGTTGGCTCGGTGTAATCAGATGTTGGTATTATTATTAGTGGATTTATGCTGAACATGTGAACAATCAAACAGTTAGAGGATTGTTGGCTATGTGATTAGTTAAATGGTTGAATCAGTCAGATCATTTTATAGAACTGTTGCAGGGTTGGGGTTTACTCTTTTTAAAAATACATTGTAATTTTTATTTAAAAAATGTAAATAATATAAGAAACTCAATATTGTATTAAAAAAACCAGGAAACATTATAAAATTGTATGACCTGTTGAAAACATTTCATAAAGAAAACCCACCAAAATACTTCCTTTATTATATTAATACAGTAATTCAAAACAGTTAATATTCTAATTCAACATTGATCCTGAGCATTCTGTAACAGAAGACCAGTTTAAAGACTGTGCTACTGCCTAGATAATTGTGAATTTTGGTATAATAACAGCTTGACAGCTAATGCAAGAAAGCCACTCTGTAATTCAGAATGTCTAAGGGCCATCAATGCATTATACAATTTGCAGCATTAGTAAAACTATGTTGCAATGAACAGGCATTTTTAACAATGAAAGTCACAGGTGCCATAAAAGTAGGGGTTTTTTTTGCAACCCTATGTAAAACCTGCTTTTTACATGAATTAACACTACTAACAGTAAATAATATCTGTGTAAAAAACTGTTGATGCTGAACTATTGGTTAGGACATGTGGATTATTCCTGGTCTGTTGACATGAAATATAATTGACATGGGTGTTACTGTTAACAACAGAAGATAAACCAAGGTGAATTATTTGCTTAAATCATTGTACATATCCTAGTTATACTAAAGTCTGGGAGAGTGTCTTGTCAAATTGATGTGTGCTGGTTTACATCAGTGTACTACCTTTATGTAGCTAGTGTTCAAAGTCTACAAATATGCATGGCTTTTTATTTGTTTCAAGACTGTCTAGGATTTGTAAACACGAGAGCTTGTTGTGCAGCATGCTTTCAAAAGCTGTTTGAATCCACTGGTGAAGCAAATAGGTTTACCTGACTGGTTCTTGTGTGGCCTACAATCAAACCAGATCTGGAGTAATTTATTACTTCACTTTGTAGTTCTTCAGTTTGACAAAAAGGAGATTGTATTAGCTCCAGTAATTCTTGTTACACATCAAACCTTTATACTTCTGGCTAGAATCAGTTCAGAAGGGATACACAAGCTTCTGATTCTAGTCTAAATAGTTGATCTCCATTTTAGATCAAAGTTAGGCAATAACTTGAATAAGTATCATCATTTCTACTAACCAGTATAGCACACTTCACCTGACATATTGCCTAAACCCCAGTACAGCGTGTCATGATAGAAGAGTGTTTTCTAAACAAAAATCTGTCATGTGGTGTAGTTGATTTAATGAAATATATGTCTGCTCATATATAAATCTCTTACTCATTTTGTTTTGAGCACTTATCTGTACAGTTTAATTGGGCCATATTTGAACTTATTCATCGAATTTTCCCACAAGCATGCTAGCTATTGTACACACATTTTAATAAACTATTATGGGGACATCAATAACAAGCTTAGTTTTTTAGTATCAAATGTGAAACATTTACAGATGTTTAAATTGAAGAATATACCAGTTGTTTCCGTTTACATCAGATTTATTGTATTTCCTGTTTTTAAGTTGTATCTCATGATTGTACAGTAAATTGTTCACACAGTTTGGGCTTCTGATTTTTAATGAGAGGTTTATTAAATCATTGAATGTTTATTTATTATCAGTTGTGTGAACTATACACTAGTACAGACTTGTAATGATAAATTGTTGACTCTGCAATAACCCATCCAGGCATGGCATTTTTTTGAGTGCATTGATTGGATATAGAGTGGTTTATATCAGATGTACAGCTGATCTTTTCTTCCTAGTATTTGTTTGTCTACTGGTGTTAAATAATAAATGTTTTTGGAAAAACCCTGATACTAATATTACTATAGCTTATCAACTGCTATCACGTTTTAGGGCAACAGAGGTCATTTGTTGTTAGTGTATGCAGAATGAGCTTAGAATTGGATAGTGAGTGATAAGAGACTGTTTATTCCAATGTTAGCTGATTCAGGCATGAACACTCTCATGATGTCCCAGGTTCGAGTCCAAATTGTCTTAATTCAATGAGCTGTAGAACAATATCCAGAAGAAGTGATTGATGAGTGTGTAACGATACAAATTATAATAGTTAGTCTAAATGTAATATATCCTATGTTAACTGCTTTTACTGTTGATAAACACACGTGAGGTTTGATCGTGTTGACCTTTAAACACACATTTAGTTTAGGTACACACTGTTCCAGTTATAACACCAGCTGTTACAGGTGAATGACATCAAACTGTCGATATTTTATTGACACAATATTGAGTAACATTCTTGAACGATGCCATTTTGCTCAAAGTTTGCTGTAACTGTAGAAAATGATGGCCATCCTTTATTAAATACTTGGTTTAATTGGTGGAAGTACTGCTTTATATACATGCACATGTTGTGAACCTTTGATGCTGTTTTATAGCCTTTAGTGTGAATGTCTTGTCTAATGCATCATAGCATTCAGTAACATAATGCTGTTTGTGTTCTGTAGATTTTAAACATAACTGAAAATAACAGCTGTTGTAGTTGGGTCTAATAGTTTATCATTCCCCATTATTTGAACTACTAGCTGCAACCTCATGTTTTGCACAAGAACGTTTTCATGTTATCATTGTTAATTAAAAAATAACTCCAACATCATTCTACATAAAACTGCTCGTCAAATTCCAGTAAGATGCTAATAAGATAAAATTATTATACAATAGAGTATATTACAGCAGAGTTGTGCGTGGCTCAGAGAAATTTGGCGTTGGTGGCAAATCGGCTCTGCGTATAAAAGTGATTCTGCGGAGAGCACCTCTGCAATGTAAGCGGAATGGACACATTAACACATTAAACGATCTCTACCTCCATATAGTATTCTGTCTTTGATGGCAACATTTAATAAGATCAGAAGTATGTTGCTGCTTAACAAAGCCAGATTAATAGGAGCAGTATTGAATATGTACTACTATAGGGATCACCAGGACTGATTAAAAGAGATCATTACAGCAGAAGGATCACCATTTGTTAAAAGGGCCTCCCCTATTATAATTATTATAGATGTTATACTATTTGTGGTTGTCTGACCTCTATCCACTAAGTTTTCTGAACTTGTACTAGAGGCATGATAATTCTAATCTTAATGGAACTGTTGCTCGGATCATTTCTACAAATTGGACAGGTTTGCTAGCATGGTGTTCAGTGAAGGGTATAATAATGAGTAATTGGTATATTGAATTTGTGATCATCAGCAAGAATAAAACACAACTGTTGGTTGTTAGGTATTTGTGAAGAACATCAAAACCTTTTGAGAGGCAGATGTTAGAAATTGGTTATTGTCTGAAACAGTTTCATTGTTCTGTGTGTGTGGAGCTAGGTTAACGATTTGACAGTATGATAAATAAATACTAGTTTACGTTGTTGAAAACTGTCAGGTTAAAACAAGATTTTTCATTGTTGGGTAAGAAGTATGTCTTAATTTTTGTTTTGCTGTGAAACAAAGATAGTTGTAAACTGGAAAAAAAGTCAAACGCCATTCAATATATATTGGGTTATTTTATTGTGGGTGTTGAGATTATGAATAGGGAGTCTGTTAAACTTGCCAATTGTTAATTAAATCCTCCTGAGGACCAATCAGTGGACTCCACATTGTGCCATTCACAGCACATAGTGTTTGCACGTGTGTATTTGAAAAGCAGTTTGGTTAGATGTACATTTATATAACTTTACACCCAGGATGTTAACTGTTAAAATACTTGAAAGGCTTTTTGGTTGGTGCATGGTAGAAATAAAATTAGTTTGTGACTTTATTTACTAGGAGGTTGTGTTTAATTTGTTTGTGAACTGTATGCTAGGTGGTCTCTCAAATGTTGACTCCTGGTAATGTTTTTAGTTATAAGGACCTTGTAGTTTACCTGTATGTGTATCTCAGCCTGTTAACACAATAACAGTCAATAGATATGATAATTGTACACAGTATAGAAATTTTTATGTTTCCTTGCCAGTGTTAAATTTTTATATTTTTTTCCATGTGAGTGCAGATATATATATATATATATATATATATATATATATATGTTTGCTTATAGCTTTTTGGCATGTTTGTTGGTGCGTGGAAGGGTGAGAGTTAGGGATAGAGCTAACAGAGTAATTTCTCGTCATCGGATATAATTAATGGAGATAAGCAGGTTGTAGGTGCAACAATATTGACTTCCCTGTTCACTGTGTATACAGCACACAGTGTATTTCATGTGTTTATCAATATTTTGGCATTTTTGCTTGATCAGATGAATAACTAATTATTTTATGTTGATGAGTCGGCATGTGATCAATATAACTTGTGTTTAGTTAAGTAAAATAAGTTGGGAAGGGTCCACCAATTTTTGTTTCTGATTACATCAGTGATTGTTATACGAGTTTTCAGTGCTGAATCGGGAATGTAGAAAGTAGTCTGTTCCATTATCTCAGTCATTCAGCTCGCCAAGGTGTTTGCAGATTTAACTTTTTTCACCTAGTTGTTTTTTTGTACTAAGCTCACACAATCATAAAAGAGTAGCGTGCACTATTGTAATATATAATATAATAATGCTATGCTGTGTACGATATCCCAGAGCACATGTTTCTTTGGCAAGAAATGTTTGTAACATCTGCTGTTGTACATTTCAAATATAATGTGTTCGTGCAGTGCATGCTTCACTGTTTGTTCGCATGCCATACATTATTTACGATAAATATATAATTTTGTGACTGCTCTATGTGTGTGTGTGCATCTGAGTGTGCATGATGTCACGGCTGATTATGATTCTGGTCTTGTGTGATTGATCTTGGCAATAATTGTTTACACACTGATTTTGTCATCGCGACACCGTTACATGAGAATTTACTCTTTCCAGGGGGAAAGTGCGCTCAGCAAGTGACTTCCGGTAAGTTTTTTCATCTTGTTCAGTATTCAGTGTTTATGTGTAATTAGAGACATCGCTAAATATTTTCTCTTCTCACATCATGTCTATGCTGTTCATCTAGCCACGTTGTTGGGCCTTAAATCATTACATATTTAATAACTGCAGAACCCTGTCTGTTCATTTTCCCCTACATTTCTCTGTGGATTTGGCAAGTTCAACATACCCCTATTTACGCATAGGTCTAAACTAGCTTTAATTATATTCACAGCAGATATGACAATCACTAGTACTAGTAACTAAGATCATACAAATTAATTTAAGCCAATGCTGTTAGATTTTTAAATTTACATAATTGTGCTGTGATGAAACTCAGGGGTCTGTTTGCCCGTTGTGGCACAAGAATGATCTTGTTTGTTGAGTGTTTATGCCTTGTTGTTCGGTGTGACTGCAGTCAAGATTGATTTTTATTATTTCGTGTTTAGCACGTTGCATATATTTTTCATCGGATGATGGATGCACTTTTATGTATCATCTGAAATTATGTTGGGTCGTCAGTGCTCGTTTGTAACCATTTTGGCATCACATCTGTTTAATTATTAATATCTGTACAGTTTTTCTTCCCTAGTTAGCACATCCACTGTCCAGGATGAGGAATTGGAGGCTTTTCTTAAATGTCGTAATTTTTTAGTTGATTGGAGTGAGCTCGAAACAAATTGATTTAAGGGTTTCATGGGAGTAGAGCTAATTCATCCACGACACGTCTCGTATGTTCTTGATGTGTCACCTTTTGTGTGGTGTTAATAGTCATGTTGTCATGAGATAGCTGCTGATATTGATCATGAGAGATGTCCAGCAAAATGATAAATTGTCGAGTCAAATGGATCAATTAGCAACTATATAGAGGAATACAACTTTAATGCAATTTTATGGCTAAGACCAATCAACCAATGGGAGTCAGTTGTGCTCTTGAAACCCTGTATTTGGTATGGCTGCCACAATATTTCCTTGACTTGTACCTTTTATAGGCTATGGTTCTATAATGAATTAAACCATGTATGCATCAACTGGGCACATAAATGAGAGCATTTCTAATAATATTTTGCTAATACCTGAGTATATAATATATTACTTGGTATCAATCTGTCACAATATAAAGGTCACCATTATGTGGTTTCTAACATTGATCTGTGTTAATTATACATGTTGAACACATATAGCTAGACAGCGAGACATGCCACATATATCTAGATATATGTTGGGCTTGGACTTACCGATGTTATAAAAAAATTATGTTCCATCAGCATTGTAAAATATTCTATTGATAAATGTTTTGTGCTAATATGAAATGTAATGTATTTACCTGATGTCAGGTAATGATTGAGATAAAATTAATGACGTTATGTGATAGAGACACCTGCTAGTTGTGTTATGTTATAGACGCCTGTTAGGTTAGGTTATAAACTCCTGTTAGTTATATTATGTGATACATATCTCTTAGCTATATTATATGTTAGATATGCTATATTATAGTATGTTATAAAACTTATATTATATTAGGTATGTTATATTATATGTTAATTATGTGATAGACAGAAGTTAGTTATGTTATGTGATAGAGTCATAGAAACATGTTAGTTATGTTATGTGATAGACACAAGTTATGTTATGTGACAGACAGATGTTAGTTATGCTATGTGATAGACACATGTTAATTATGTTATGTGGTAGACAGATGTTAGTTATGTTATGTGACAGACAGATGTTAATTATGCTATGTGATAGACACATGTTAATTATGTTATGTGGTAGACAGATGTTAGTTATGCTATGTGATAGACACATGTTAGTTATGCTATGTGATAGACACATGTTAATTATGTTATGTGATAGACAGATGTTAGTTATGCTATGTGATAGACACATGTTAGTTATGCTATGTGATAGACACATGTTAATTATGTTATGTGATAGACAGATGTTAGTTATGCTATGTGATAGACACATGTTACCTATGTTATGTGATAGACACATGTTAGTTATGTTATGTGACAGATGTTAGTTATTTTATGTAATACACATGTTTGTTTTGTTATGTGATAGACACATGCTAGTTATGTTTATATGTGATAGACAGATGCTAGTTATGGTATGTGACAGATACATGTTAGCTGTGTTATCTGATTGACAGGTATTAACTGCTCACTAAGTGCAATGCTCCATTATTTATAGTACAGCATGATATACCGTTAGTACAATCATTCAATTGGCAAAAACATTGTTGTTTCTGTGATGCAATTGGTTACAGGATCTACTACAGTCTTGAGAACAAAATTGTATCAATCTCAGGTAAACCAACAGTCATGCAACCTAGATGAGACAAGAGTAAAGCCTTGACAAATTACATCGGTTAGAAAAATACTACATTTATACAGTTTCTGTTTGATATATGCTGCCATTGTTCCACATTCAACTTTATATATAATACTACGAATCTGATGCATACTGATGAAGTGCAGAGTCAATTTTACTCAAAGTAACATAATTTGACGAGGAAAGATCTAGGCTAAAGAAACATCCCAATTATTGGTCCATCTTCAATCAGCATTATCCACTTAGTTGTTCATCCGTCATGGATCCATCCCAACTGTGATAATGGGAGATAGCTGTATAGTGAATAGTAGAGAGAATGAGATTGTGAAAATTGTCTGGTTTGGATTTAGAAATGCATTTGTTAGTATTGGTAAGGGATATAAACTGAGAAGTGAGATATATATATATATATATATATATATATATATATATACATATATATATACATATAAATACATGTACGTGTGCATTTTGGTCTTGAATAATGAGATTTTAGATGAAATGTGTATCCTTGTCACCAAACCTTTGGATTGACAAATACTTGTTGTTACATTTAATGCCTTTTGATTTTTAAATTTTACCCTATAGGCTAGAAATGGTGATGAATTTGAGTTGATTGCATGTGAAATATTGCTTGCTCATGTAGATAGGCTTTTGATCACATCTGTCTGGGAGGAAACATTTTGCCAAAGTCCCACTTTCATGACAGAATTGGAATCTTAGTTGTGTATATTGGTTTTAGAGGTGGAAATACCAGTATTGTGAATTAACCATGAAATAACGTGCACACAGTTTTACTAAGCATTTTTAATTTTGACTTATGACGTGAATCTTGTGGTTAAAGCAAGATCTATAAAATACCTTCCTGTATTCAGCCCTAGAATTGCCTTGAAATGTCTTTACCTTTATTACTAGAGCTTCCAAATGAGATAGTTTGCATGGGTTGTGAGATATATACTACATGAAATATGTTAAGTTTTCTCCTTTTCATTCGCTTCAATATCACTGTTGTTGCATGGGATTATGATCTGTAAGTGGCATAGCTCTCTGGGTGGCTGAGACACGTCAGGCACCCTCACCACCTCAAGGAGTGAACCATGACGGGGGAGGAGGGAGAATTGTTCAGTTGGATGTGTGTACATGGGAAGATGTATGCGATTGCAAGTAATTGACTGGTATAGTTGTATTATGTTACAGTGAATGATACTAGGTAATAGCTTTGAACCTATCCCTGTTTTAATTTTGTTATTTGATATACCTGTGGTGGAAGTGAACCTAATTATCGGTGTTGTAGCCTGCATGTGCCAAAAGCGGGCTTTTGAAATGGACAAATAACACCATATGTTTTACTGGAAACCGGCCTTTTAAATATTAATGGCCAACCTTGAATGAGTGATTATTTAAGTAAGTCCAGCGACTAGCGTTAAGGTGTTGTTGTTGTACAGTTGGACCAGTTCACGCATTGATCAGTAAAGCTCTGGCTAGTATGGTGATACTGTGTTTGATACTGTATATTGATATATAGGTATATAGCCGTACTTGTGCTGTCCATTTAAATTGATCACTGTGTCTGATTGTTGCTTGTAGTGTGTGTGTGTGTGTGTGCTATGTTATATAACAGCTGTTGTATATGGCCTTCAGATCTGTTGTAATGGATGGATAGATGTTGTTTAACGACACATCGGCACAATGTAACAGATCTGTTGTAATAATTATGTGGCATGTCTGAAACAGTGAGGTTATATTCCCTGTTTTTGAGTTTTCATGTACATTTCTAACATGCGTCACACCTTCAAACATCTGTTTTTGTGTACATTTCTAATGTGTGGCACACCGTTAAAGATCTGCTGTGTTTGAATACAACTGCATTATTGTTTCATAACATGTTATAAGTAATGATTATACATTATCTATTGTAATCTAATTAATATTATATTTGGCTCTGGTCATGGGATGGCAATTATGTCCTAGTGATCATGTCTGAGTATGCATGTGCCTGGATACGCGCGCGCACGCACACACACACACACCAACAGCATTGTTACTGTATCATAGTATTATCACTGCACATTTTGGTACACCATCAGTATTGTACAGTCATACTTGTTGTAGTACAAGTTGATTTATTATAGAAATGTTTCAGAAAAGTTTAAGTTTCCTTTCTGGGTCATTTTAAGACATTTATTTTACATTAAACCTTAAGTAAATATTTAGTGTACTATAAACCTTATGACAACAATGGGTTTAAATGGTAACATTAACTAGATATGAATGAGCAGTGGACCTACAGATATTCACCTAGAATGATATGAAATTGCCAAACTGCAGTGTGTGTGTGTGTAAAACAAGGTGATTAAGATAGATAGATGTTTATATTTCCTTCTGTTCCTTCTATAATAAATTGTTAAGATTCCTTCATAAATCTGTTTCCTGATTGACTATTCCATCAGCATCTATTTGTGTTGTACCATTTTAATTAACATCTGGTCTATACCAATAATAAAGCTTTAAACTTTCACTCTTATATCTGATTTCCTCTCAGTATAAACTCTTAGTTGCTAATATTGATAATATAGTCATAATGCCTCTGATTTGTGTGTGTGTATGTGTATCATATGTCTATATATGTATATATCCATTGTACACTGTATGTTATGCTTCTTCGTGTTTTAACTGTTGCAGAAATCCTCCAGGATTTGCATTTGTCGTCTTCAAGTATCCAGAAGATGCTGAGAAAGTCGTCAGAGATATTGATGGAAGGTAACGCAATATTAACTCTTCTAAATACAAAATTGTTTCCTCCTTCTGATTTTGTCATATCATATTATTATTAAATTTAAGGATGGACCGATGTTAATGGTGGTTTATAATATTTTCTGGATGTAGTTGGTTTTGTATCAGACCTGCCTTGGCTGTTTTATTAGCCTCACTTGGGTGTAACTATTTCTTCAACCTGATGAGGAAAGTTTTTACTGAAGTTTGGATGAAAGTGGTGTAAAGTGTAATGCTATCATTTAGGCATGGTCAGACACGTATTTAATGATTTTGGCCTTTGAATCTCTTAATTCCTGACTTCTTGCAAATGCCCGCCCATGTAAAACACTGTGTTGGCCTAAATTCATTATCGCAGTAACCTCACACCACACCACTACGAAAGCCTGTTCTGCACAGCCTTATTTTCAGAAACAGCACATCACAGTTTATAATCCCATTTTCAGTGGGGCACCTCATGGTCTAACTGGTAGAGCAGTACACTACAGATCTATAGCACCTGGGTTCAAACCCCTGACTGGGCCATATCAGAAGGGTGTTTCATCTTTCACTTTGCCTCATTACCTTAGGAGGTCACTCAGCCCATTTAGCCTACCTCATGCACATTTTTTACGTTAGAAAATTTTAATTGTTATCGCATTATTACACAATAGGTTATAGGAAGCCTGATAAAGGCTTGAGTTTAACCATTAGTTAACATTAACATCTAGATGGATAGTTCTCCCATAATTAGTAATTATACCATCGGGTATCGAGCGTAATGAATTAGCTGACGCTCTGGCTAACGAAGCCACTAACCTAACCAACATCCTACACACAGAACAGACACCTGGTGCCTACAATCCTACCTTTGGAATATCAGTTAGTATAAGCTATAGGGACAAGGTGTCGATTTAACAGAACTGAAGTCGAAGTGCCCCGCATCCCTGCAGAAAACCTATCCATCCATACACATATTGTATGAAGGGGCCCGTTCGAGGTCTAACTGGTAGTGCAGCTGCTCGCAGATCTATAGCACCTCGGTTCAAACTATGGTTCGTTTATGTGCACATGCTTCCATAAAACAGCAACATTTACATCTTGCCCGATGTATGACTATGCCACTTTAAAGTCCAACTCTTAATATAATAATCAAATCTTAGTCAAAAACTGTAATTATAATTCGTTATTTTTGGTGGCTGGGCAGGTTCAAAATTTAGATCCAGCCCACACACAAAAAAAGATCTGTGCACACTGAAAATTCAATATCAAACTAGCTCAAGTAGGACAGCTAGTATGTAGTGATATACACACCAATATACATGAGCACGCACAACAGAACATACACACATACCAGAATATGCACACACGCACATACATACATGTACAGCTTGAAGGGATACCAGTTAAGAGTTTGTACTAAGAATCCTACATTTAAGTGACTACGTTAGATAAAGTTATCCATAAAACACCTGCCTGTGAATAGGAATACTGTCTGACATCTTGAACTGTGGCAGTAAGCATTCCCTGTGGATAATTTACTGCAGTAATATGTGGAAGTATAATCATCTCTAACATGTCTAGCTGATATGTTGAAGGCTAGTATTGGTCGGTTTGCCATCACACCATTCCCAGTGTTCCAGCTAAGTTCAGAATCCTGGGACAGGCTACAGTTGGCAGATGGGGGACACTTATAGGCATGAACACTATTTTTGACCACACATCATTGAAGCATAACTTTTGCATTTGATTAATATCTATGAAACTTTGTGTTGCTCAGGGGAAATGCAGTCATATGTACCACCCTCCTCCCAATAAAAACCCAGCAGGGTGCCCCAAAAAGACACAGCGTGCAAAATAAAGGGACAGGGCACACACTACCATAACATGTCTGTTGTAAAACATATTCAGTCTTCAGCAGTGAATACATTTGATTTGATTTTCAGCCTTTCTTTAACAATTGGTCAATCTGATACATACACACCTTATTTCTAAAAGATAGATGATTATGGTTAATCTCTTTTTAATAATAATAATTAAGTTATCTTGCCAATTAAATTAACTGATCAGTAATTAAATACAGTAATTAAGATATTGCTGTTATGGCCAGCGAAGTACTTTTTTTATCAGATTAGACTTGTACTTGACCAGTGACTGTATAAAGATGGAAATCAAGGAAAACATATCACATTAATAATAAAAATGTAATTGTAAAGTTGGTGCCAGTCCTTGTTATCTAACATAACCAGTCAGTGTTAAGACTTGATTGTTATTATTCATCAACTAATCTCCTATGAGAGTCAGAAAGACTTTTAAATCCTAAATGTTGATTTATGATAATAATAAAGCCCTAACAGGTGTGACTTCCAAATCTGAAATCAGACTGGCTTTACCAGATCATGATGGGTGTCTTATATATAGGGCAGTGTTTAGAGTGTTGTGGTATGAGTCTCTAGGTCAGGGTTCGAACCCAACTCATTGGTATTTGTGGGGGTGTTTCCCTAGGCTAAACAAACCACTCTCTCACTCACTGACTCTGCCAAATCACAGGCTAATGTTTCTTTGATTATCTACCCATGACTGAATAGCTCCTGTTCAATTATATCATTTACACTGTTTCAGTAACTATCTAGTATTTTTTGCTTGTTGGCAAACATATATACTCTTAGTGCAGAAACTGCACATATTGAATAATATTGACCACTGACTTATACGATGTCGTCTGTGACAGGATGTTGTGTGGTCGCAGAGTGCGCGTGGAACATGCACGTCCATACGAGTCACGGCGCCGAGGAGGACCGATGATGGGCCGCTCCCAGCACAGATCACCACGTCGATCACCGCAGTACAGAACGAGAAGGTACACAATGCTTCAGCAACTCACTATATAACTCGATTCTCTGTAATAAGGTAGCTATCATACAGATCGCCGATGAACAGGTAAGGAAGGCCTTGTTGTATTATTGTACGATTCAGCAGCAGACCAATGATCCTTGTTTTATCCCATCTCACTGACTGCTTACAGATCATTGTTACAATGATCATTCCAGACATGATCTCCTTTGTAATTGATCTTTCTCTTGTCTAATGGCGTCTAGTATAAACACTGTGTGGCACATCACTGAGGAAATACTACAACGACAGAATACGCTCACTTCAATGGTTCAAGTAATTTATTAACCACTTAAAGTGGTCAATTTCTCCCTGTTTTGAAATTGTCTTCAGTTACCTGTGTTATATCAACATGAAATATTTTCAGAAGTAAAGTATTGTACTTACGGGTCTATAATTATATCTATTTCATGCACAATGTAGTTAAATACTGGTGTCTTAGCCTGTGCTCAGTTGTTGTCTAGATTAATAATAATGTACATTATTATGAAGAAATGTTTACAAGTTATTCTGCCTCTAGTTGTTGTAACTTTTTGCTGTCAGAGCTCTTTTAACAAGCATTTTGTGGTTCTCTTCGATATATTTTGTGATGAGTTTTAAACTATTAATTTTTTCAGTATATTTTCAGACATACCGAACTGTCTATTGTTTATGGTGGCAACGTTCTTATGGGACTTGTTGCTAATTGCAGATGATGCGTTTTAGACTGTGTTTTCTTGTTATAGGCTCTTGCAAGAGTATGACCAAGATGTACTGGTTAACCTCATTGAAAGTCTTGTACATGCATGGGTACACACACACACACACACACACACACTCATTACCTTAACAAGTGTGCTGTAAAACATACCCAATCTTTAGCAGTGAATTTGTTTGATTTATTTTTCTGCCTTTCTTTAACAGTTGGTCTGTGTGATTCTCAGATGAGGCTGCTGGGGGCCAGGCAGTCAGTCACTCAACCATCACTCATGTTTACTGTGCCATGGTTGTGAAATGGCAGGACAGAGTTGTCTGTGAAACCTTGGGGCAATAGATTATGTTCACAGTAAAAAGGATGGTATTCTCATAATGCACCCGACATTGTATTACAACAGCGTATTACGTTGCAGACCTCCAGGCTGTTGGATGGAATCCCTGTGTTATGTCAGTTAACGTGATGTTTGATCCTAGAGTGAAAGGCCCCATCATGGTGTTGTCACAGCAAAATTTGTGTTTGTATGAGCTACATGCTCCATATTGCTATGGTCTCTATAGTTAGTGTCAGACCTTATCATTCCAGCTCATCATTAATGAAGATGGGAAATTTTTCTCTATAGTTAGTGTCAGACCTTATCATTCCAACTCATCATTAATGAAGATGGGAATTTTTTTTATAGATCTATAGGATAAGATGTGCTTTTATTAAGTGTGCATCAACTTGTTGATATAATTTTTATTTGGCAGTTTTATATGTGTATGGTATGTTGAATGCCACCTGGTAATTACTGAATATCCTAGATAGTGTCACCTCTTTTACCTGGTGGTGTCAACAAATGTAATTCTGCACTGTGTATAGATTTTTGTAGACTTGTCACGTGTCTACATTGTACTTTTTATTCATCGAGAAATTATTTATAGCACAATGTGCAGATGGTGATATACACGAAAGAAACTAAGGAAAAGTTGGAACTCTGTGTCCTTCAGTGTATTTACCAATGTCTAACTGGAGAAGCTTTGTCAGCTTAACCTTATGGTACATCTGGTCTGTGTTTATTTTGGTAACTTGTGATTGCTTTCTTTAATTTTTCATTAAAACGGTGCTGTGTTGAGAAGACGTGCAGCATTGGAATGTTTTAAATAGCCTGCAAAACATGTGTGCATGCCTGCGTTGATGTACACACCTACACACACACCTTATTGTACCCTTGTAGGTCAACATCATAAATTTTGTCAGGCATAAATATCACACATAAGTTCTATATTTATATAAAGTTAGGTTTAGACTGTTAAAAACATAATTATCCATTTTTCTCCTGTCATCCTTAAACTATATATTGCTTGTTATGGTTCAAAGTAGTGAGATTCATTTATGAAATACGGAATATTTGTACATTTACAAGTTAAACTTGGTCTCCTTACTTATTCATTAAGATTAAAAAGTAAATAAGATAAAGTAACTTAAGTCTGATGTTGTTGGTAAGAGTAACTAGTAATAGTAATGTCGGAGACTGTCTATAACAATATCCGTGTCAGTTTAGATTTATGACTTAAGTACTCTGTAGTTATTGTTTTCAGTATCTACCTGTCCATCAGTCAGTACCTGTTGTTATTTATGGCTGTCTGGTCATACTAGGAGTCGTGTTTTCCTATTTTTCCTATCTGTTGTTGTTTTGGTGAAGGTCGATCATGTTAGGCAACGACAGCTGGAATCATTTGTCGTGTTTTTCTCAGAGACATGTTTCTACGAGATTCGGGTGTTAGCGATTTGTTACTAGGTAAAAAAGTAATGATAACGTGAAATAGAAAGAAGAAAAACCAACAGATTCATCCTGTGATGTTATCTCTGGAGGAGCTGGGTGTTATATTTTAACAACCATTTCTGTCTCTCAAAGGACAATGGGTGTGCCTTAGAAATAGCATAATAGATGAACTGTAAATGTGTTACGTTCTTTGTCAGGATGTTAATGGTGTCTAGTTGGTGTGACTCAAACACCTCCATCTTATATCAAACTGTGTACATTTACAAATAAGATTTCTTTTTAAATGCCGATCTGCTGTTTTGCTCTGATACAGCGAGATAACAGTTTAAAATCAATTCATAGAATGTGTACAACTGGCTACACCTTGCTCTGTTATGTAATTAGTTTGGATGTGTGTGTGTGTGTGTGTGTGATAGTGTATCTCATCACTCATTCACTGGCAGTGTGATGCCAGAACTTTCTGTGTGATGTCATTAATGAATGATACTCTTTATCTCCTGTCTCTCTCTCTCTCACACACGCACACACACACACACACACACCACACACTCTGATTATTATAAATATTTATGAATAGCTGACTAAACACTAAAAGATGTCAGACATATGTTACCAGGATTGTATCCTCATCTAATAGATACTTAATTTCATCTGTTTTAATATACAGTTATATTAATATAAGTAATATTTATTTATAATGAAACTGCTTTTATTTTTCCTATATATACAAAACTCTATATTAACTGTTCTGTTATTTTCTGATATTTATATGTGCTACGTTGTTGTCTGTTGTCATATAACATGGAGAGCAGTAGTAACTAGTAGTTGATCTGTTGATATTTGAACATGCCTGTAATCTGTGCATATTCCAAGTAAGCGTGTTTATTGAAATTCGGAAAATATCTGATTGTTGTCTTGGATTTTTTTTGTGTTCTGTTATTCATATGACTTTGGCTAAATTTTACTGCAGCATCTTCTGTCAGGCTACCAAACCACTACCACCACTACTACTACCACTACTACTATGTACTTGGTTATACTGACTGCTTACTGCACATACTGCTACTACTACTACTACCACCGCCGCCGCAGCACAGTGCCAACCACCAAACATACTGGAACTGCTCCACTAGCCGTTAGATGGTTGCCTTGACTAGTGCCTATTACACTCGAAACCATACTCTGGAGGGGTTTGTTACACTCCCATCCAACAAAACTCTGAACCAATCGCGTTAGTCTTAGCATTTGCTGCGGTTCACCGCTCCCGAGTTTCCTGTCCGTACTAAGTCTGGCTATATCAAGACCCGGTTGGTTGGTAGCTTCACATCTTCGCCAGACAACGCAATGGTACACAGCATTATTTTCAAACTTACGTATGCAGAGGAAGAGAAGTTGTGATCTCGTTTATTTGAAAATTCCAATTTTTCTCTGTGTTTCTGTGAAGTTTCATCCACCACCGAAAGGATTCAGCCTGATTATGTTATTTCCTTCAGGAGTGGCCCATCGGCTCTACATCTTGGGTGTGTCAAGCACTAAGGCTAAAGGAAGCAAATACTCTTTCCTTTCTTTGGGTTAATGTGCAGCTTAATGTTCATAACTTCTCTTCCTGAATATTGTTTTACTACCCAAATTAGCATAATCTTTATGTTAAAGTATACATTTTATATATATATATATATATATATATATATATATACACACATACACACACAAGATTTTGTATGTTTTAGTAGATTTAAAGCTCAAGTTATGTACTGGTGTTTATGGAATGTATTTTATGCAATCTTATCTTGCCATTAATCATTATATTTAATATCAGATCCTGTTATACACTGATGTGCATTTTCTACATTGCAGAAGTATTAATGCCGAAATTGCCTCCATTGATTGTTGTGGTATTTTACTGATGCAGTAAATTTCATCATGCAGTGTCCGATCTGTTAGGCTTACACTGTAGTATTTGGCATCTGCGTATCAGCAGACTGTTTTGTAATTCGTGATAATTATTCTTTTTGTGCTCGCTGTTTTCCAGATCCAGGAGCAGATCTGGATCAAAGTCACGTGAGAGGAAACGCTCGCGGTAAGTGAGATCTTACCATTGATTAATTCAAAATGTTCACAACAGTGTGATTAACCACGGGAAGTGCTCAAATGTGATGCTGGCTTCTTCAAAGCATCTGGAGAAATTAATTCCAAGTTGTTTAGTAAATATTTACTTTTCAGGTATGTGATTTGCAATCATTCCCATGATTTTAAAGTTAGATTTGAACAAACTGATCCATGGCTTCATCACAGACATAAATATTTCACTTATCGTTTGTTAGAAAAGCAAACAAATGATTTTCTTTAATAAGTCTTATGCTAGAGTGCAAATATGAAATAACTGGATTATGACTTACAAGTAATGCTGTTATTTTATAACAGCTGTTTTATTTATTATTTAAATATACAAAGAGATTATATGACTGACTCATAACCTTTCACTGTTTTGCAGTCGTCACAGAAGCAGGTTAGTATATTGGGTTCTTAATTATTAGATATGTTTCATCAGTGACACTGAAAGAAATTTTTTATTCGGATTTTGATTGTTGTTTCAATCATTAAATAGCCTGTATCATGTAATTGTGCAAATATATATAAAAAAATCGTGCTAAATCAATTGTGAATGGACTTACAAAACCTATCGTGCTCATCTGACTAATTATTTGGCCATGAAAAATAATTTTATTTGTTTGTAAAGTTGGCTATAAAACTGATTTGACTAATTCCAGCCCAAGTTATTGTGAGTTAAATGGCTCTTTGGCTGAGCATACAGTAACTGATTTAAGTTTTAACAGGCCTTTTATTCAAACTAGCACTGACTTACTAATGTATATTAATTGTACATGCTAGGCTAGCTCTGCCCCTAACATCTGTGTAGCCAATTTGGCCAAAGATTTTGTTTAGCCACGTTTGTAAGCATAATTTATGTTGATAAAATGTCATCAGTCAAACATACTGCATAACTATGCATTAATATATGCAGCATTCTTCATGATTGGGAAGTGGTGTTTCACCTGCGTGAGGACTGTCCTCAACTGAGCAATAATTGCTGACTTCACATGGTTATTCGCTATTACTGTGGCAGTGGTAAAAGCCAACTGTTGCTTGGGAACCAATGTCAATTGTTTCTGATCTGTGTACATTTCATCCTTCACCAGATCGTCCTTCTTCAGCTTGTTGCATTCCTTTCCATGAGCAAAAATGTCCTTGGCTTTAGCACGAACTCACGTGCTACATTGAAAGATGTAGTTGTCGCTGCCATGTATCGATGATGGAAAGCGAACAAACCAGTCCATTGTTATCAGTTGTGTTGTCGGAGCCGGCATTTTCTGTTTCTTTCTCCATCGTTGTCACCTGCGCTTCTTTTGCAAATCATTCTGAACCAGATCTAATCTCGTCTTCCAACATGCACCACACTAAGTTCAAAATTACAATGGATGTTGAGTAATATTCACAACGTCCTTTTATAGCTTCAGGAGTAATGTATGAATGCAATAGTGAGACGTGGAAAGTAGAACTCAATCCATTGTCAGATTCGTGCTTGTCCACTGACTTCAAATGGTGATTACAAAGTCAATACTGGACTTATCCTGCCAATATTTTAAGATCTGCCTCTTGGTATAACTTGACTCCTAACTATGTTTATTATTTTTGAAGAAAGCATATCAGTAATTTTTGGCGAAGAGAAAGTGGCAATGGACAGTGCTAGCCTAGTACATAGCATCTCTCTCATGCATGAATTGCGTTAATCTGGTGCTTTTTCATCAGGTCAAGAAGTACTTCTCAGGATCGACGGCGTTCTTCAAAAAAGCATCGTTCGAGAAGTAGATCGAAGTCACGGTCAAGGTCAAAGCCATCCAAGGACAAGAGGTCGAGTAAAAGAAGAAGCGATGAAAAGGATAAAACTACTGAGAAGAATAACAGACAATCACCATCAAGGTTGGTTTATCTGATGCTGCTGCTGCTGCAGCAAAGGTTGTCTGATAACTGGTCATATTTACATTATAATAAGTTATCATAAATAAGAACATACAGGATCTTATGACTTATGTGTTAAAATATACTGTTTGATTATGTAATATAACAAACACAGAGACACACGCAGCTATTTGCTTGCTATTTAGCAACTAAATCTTCCCCACTACCATTAAAGTAGATGAGCCACTACATCACAATCATTCTTGTCTAAAAATGGTATAATTTGTAGGAAGGCCATCTCATGTTGTATGTCAGTTTATGGATATGTAACTATTTTCTCCAGTGTTGTTTTTGTAGAATATTTTAGCCTTTTCCAGGTTTTAAAATATTGTCCTTTTGTGTTCATGGTTTTTGTCTGTGTGTGACTTCCAGAGGCACCAGTGATGATGTTTGAGAGATTTTTAGTTAGTGTATCAATTGTACATAAATATAAAGAATGTGACCTCGAAATGGAAGTTTCCAATACATTATTACCATATGTCCCAGCCATTAAGCTGACCCAGCCATTAAGCAGATGTGTTTTTTTAGGCCTAAAATATCACGATTTATGATAGAACTGTCCATTAAACCGACCTAAAAATCTGAATTTTTACTTGCAGTATTTCCAGGTAACATTTTGAACGCAGGAAATAGTTTTGTTTTCATAATTCGTTATTCATACCAATGTGTTTTGTATACTGTCAATAGATCAAGGCAAATTATAAAGATCGTTTACACAAACTGTTAGCGCATACGTAGGACCTCAAACTTAAATTAACAGCATGATTAAACATTCAATGAACTGCACAAGAAGTCAATGACTTAGAAATAGTTAGACATATTGCCAATTACTACTATCTACTGAGCCGTTGATACGTCTTGGTCACTAACGCGGCAATAACCAAGACAGTGTAAAATACCGGTATATGCAGTCAGTTAGTAACTAACTCTATATTGAAAATAAATTAATTAATCAGTAAATATCCTGTTATTACTATAAATATGCCCAGAATGTCTATGCCACCAAATGAATGAGATACGACGCTCTTGGAAATGGGATGTCTTGGGTACAAGTTAGCATTCAGTCATGAATTGCACTACTGAGTACAACAAGATTTATCCATAATTTAAAAAATCAGATAATTCTACATGTAATTATTGATTTTCATTATAAAGCCATGTATAATTATCATCAACTTGTTTCACTTCTATTTTCACTCTATCACTGCATGAGTTTTAATCAAAATGATGATTGATGTCCGATCTAGATCTAAACTAGAGTCTAGATGGCTGCTAACACTGAATTTGTTTCTGCCGATGACTGGATTTCTTGTCACTGAAAATAAGTGTTAAAATATTGACATAAAGTGTCAGCTTAATGGCGGCCGGGACCTATGGTATTATAAATCAATATTGAATGTAAACAGAAATATTGATGAATTGGTGAGAGATCTGAAGTATGAATTCCTGCAAATAAATAAATATATATATATATATATATATATGTGTGTGTTTGAGTGTGTTGCTTACAATGAATAAAAGCATTTAACATATATTAGTTTGGGAAATAAAGAAGCTATTTGAAAAATATCCAAATTTTTAATATACTTATTTTTAATTACAGAAGTACTTCAGATAGTCCAAAAGAGAAAACAAACGGTGATTCTATACAAAGTGCTCAGAACCTGATCCCATCAAGGTCTGTTTGTTGTGGTTAACTGACAGTTTTTACACTTAATTGCCATGAGTTAGTAAAGATCGGTGTTCTCTTTATATTATGCAAAGAATAGAATCTACAATTGAGCCCTTATTAATACTGAAATGAAACTAAATGCACCTGAAGAAATGTTTTTGACATGATCAGAGATATTAATGGAGCTTGAGATATTCTGTCCGTGGAACTATCACTCCTCAGAAGACATACCTTTTACAAAAATGTTTTACTTGAATAATAATAACACCAAAAACAATATTATGATAATAATTTACCATTGCTGGTGTTTTGTGTGGTCAGTGAACTTGAGGATCGTTATATTTGTCAAATGCAGCTTTGTTCCGAACAATTTGTAAAATCTGAAATAATTAATTTAGCATAAAAAAGCTAGGCAGTTATCATTCTAATATTCTATATGCTGAAATCTCTGAGCTGTTTGCATCTATTACAGTGTCACAGAAAATCATGATGATGAGGATGACGATGATGATAATGATGAGCAGAAACAGACAGTACAAAGTGATGCAATGAACCATGACGACTGAAGCGAGTGGAAGAACCAAGCTCAAGCCAGTATCTGCTAGATCTAGATAATAGATAATATACATCGACTGTATGAAGTGATGACCATCTGTTATCTCATCGTCTTTTATCTCATGATCCGTATACCATAACGAAGAGAGAAAAGACTGAGTGGGTGTGTTTGGCATCCACAATGCTTGGACCATTTATGTGATGGTTAGCCAGGAAGTTGTGTATATTTACTTATTATGGTTCAGTTCCACGTTTCACAAATTTGGAGAGCAGTACGGTTGCGAAGGTCATCACATGTTTAAAGGAGTTTAGTATTTACTTAATGCCTCGTTTTTAGATAGAAGATTCAAGAGGTGCGAGTTAAAATGTTGTGGACGTTGTGTTTTGTTTCTGGTAGATGTTGGTCTACTGGTGATGAAATGGAGTGTGGATGTTTATTACTTGCTAGTTTTATAGCATGGTGTTGATACACAGCTCAACGACACTGAGGTTTATTAATATTAATAATAATAAATAATAATGCAGATTTAGTAAAGTACCTTTTTTCGCAGGTGCCATACAAAGGAGTTGTATTTTTACCTGATGTGACACAGACCAACCACTGTCTGCTGCTCGTTCTTGGCTGCTACATCTCCTTCGCGAACTTGGCCATGAAATGTTATCATATACCAGTATGTTTAGTCTTATTAACATAATGCTTGCTAATTGGCACCAATTTTGTGTGTTTGAATTATGGTCCTTAGCTGTTGATTAATGGTTCTTGGTTGATGCTTATTATCTTCATAATTTAGGTGTAACACTTATTTCTGCAGTTCCATGACACAGAGTAAAGTCTAAGACGTTTAAGCATTTCCATTATGATGTTAGTTGTCACACGTAGTTCATTCTCTTTGTGTACTGTAGCAGTAAGATTGTTTTGAATCAGTGTAGCCTCTGACCAGAATATTAGAACTTCTATTTGTCTTTGGTTTTGAAATTTTGTCGCTTAAGTTGCCAACATTACCTTCGTGAATTCATAACGAACAAAGCAGCTATCAGAAGCAAATGTGGGTGAATGTCTCTTGCGACTAAGTGTGCGAATCCCAGCATGCTGGTGTATCTTGAATTGTGAGTAGTAATAGCTCAATAGCATTGCATAAAGGCATCAGCATGCTATAAAGAATTAAATAACAGCTGTCACTGTGAAGTGCCATCAGCCGTCTCTGCATCCAGCTCAGTATTCAATAGAGGGAGCCACTGGTAGAAAACTTGAAGTATATTTTACAAATAAACTAAGCGGTGTTTGTTATGTGAAGTATCTGTGCATGGTTAATACTTTATTGTTGGCAGTAGCTTTTCTTGTATTGTTGTATTATTGATAAGTGATATTAGGGAAGCGAGTTAATGATGCAGCGAATCAGACAGTAGCCCAGCCATCCCTAGAAGTCTACTGTTATCATGTTCCAGTGTTCCAAGTGTTCATTTCTGTTCTGTTAATTTCTGATAGTAATCTCGACCATTTAATGTTATATGTCAAATTACTGACAGTATTTTAAGCTAGCATAATTATGCCATTTTAATGTCTGCATTTATTTGAATGATTTTGATCTCTGCACATGTGCAGCGTAACATAAGCATTCTAGAAATTACACACCCTTCTACATTATTCCATATCCAGCTCTCAGCGTGTGTTTGTGTGTGTGAGTCTGTGCACATGTGAAGAACTGGAAGCAATGGTGTGAAAACAGTATCCATGTTTATAATTCACTTTGCTATTTGTCTAATGATTGAACTATCCTTTTTTGGTTTGTAAATTGGTAGCCTTAACAAAGAGAACTTCTCTTGCTGATTTCAGCTCTGCTGTAAACAATACACATTAACAGAGTTATAAACTTTGTACAAGGCAGGTCAAATGTAGGCTGGAATGTGTATGATAATATTCAAGGGCTGCTTATGTGAAGTTTTTCCGGTGGGTCACATATTAGGGAGTAAAACTTATGGCAGTTTGTGTACATATTTGTCTAATACATTGTCTTGTTAAACAAGTGAATAAACATAATCAATTACGCAGTTTGTTAGTTGCCTTGTCACATAGACTTGAAGTGTGGGTTCAGTAATTTAGGCGTTTTGAACAATTCGTAGACAAGGTTTGTGCCAGAAAAGGGATGCGATCAGCGTTACTGTAAACATCTTGGCATTTCCCTGATATGGGCCTGATTTTTCCTAAAACCGTGACATTTTGTGGACACAAATTTTAAATTTCAGTGCTGCATGTATGTCGGGGTGTGTTCAGATGTTCAAAACTCAAATTTTAATGTCCATAACAACATGGGTAATTGCGAGTATGATGCATGTACCAGCGCATGACAGATAACCAGCATTTGAAGAGAATATTAATGTGAATATGAAAAATACAATTAAATAATTTTGGATTTCAAATCTTTGGAAGGGTGGGTATTATTTTAACCTCCGAGGTAGTCCTACTGGGGTTGGGTTGTGGATGAACTCTGATATTGTGGAGTTGTTAGTGCACTGGGCGGTAATAGTGATCCATACAGGTCATGGTTCGAATTGAATCAAATTAACCTTGTTTATGGGATATTTCAGTAGGGAGCTAATATATCTGTAGTATATAATGGCTTTCAATTTAGCAACTTGTCAGTTGTTGGTAGAGCGCTGAACTGCAGACCATCGGGTTGGGGTTCGAATCCAGGTATTTGAACAGTTCAGAGCCAAGATTCTTAGGACAATCGTTCACATATTTATCAGTAATATTAGTCGTTGACGAGATGGCCTGATAGTTTTTGGAAACTCTTATCGACAACTCCGAAAACAAAGAGTATTACTCTTACATGTCTCAGTGTTATTTTTATAAGCAGAACGCTTGATTAGCATAGTGGCTAGAGTATTGCGTTGTAAATCTTCAGGCTGTGGGTTACAATCCAGCTCACACATGTCTGTTATTGTATGCGGTTTGTGGACCAGAAATTACGACATTAACTTTTCTTAGGGTTTAAATCAGAATGATCGTCGCGACATAAAAACACCATTTTCAATTCGGATGTTCTGATGGTGTGTTTCTTCGTCAATTTTAAACTCGCTGGCCCATTTTCGGCATCTTCCCGTTATGTGGTGACATGTTTAAATCTTGTGTATGATTTTGTCCGATTATGGAAAATTAGCAAGTTGTCCAACACAAAACTGGTAGTAAATATAACACTAACTTCGGGTGTTGTAGCTTACGTCCAGACATCTGATCATCCGCCATTTAACAAGAACATTTCTCACTGACGGCTGGATGAGAACCATCGAGGAAACGAGGGACTTATTTTGGTTTTTGTCAACCTGAAGGTGTTTAAAAATACCAAGAATAAAGCCTCGTTTTCACCTCGACCACAACTTCTGACCTAACGTAAATCTATGGCGACTAATTAACCAATATTATACGTTATGTCAAAACATTTCCTGCCGACTGAGTCCCAGGTTTAAAAAATGAGCGCGCAATCTTTAGTCTTTTATCTGAACATCATTAACTTATATTTATTGAACAATCTATTTTTTATATCTTATTTATTTGTTTTGAGTTTGTATATGCACACCGTAAAAGTGGTGTACATATTACTACACCGAGGATAGTACAAAAATATACAATTTATTTCCATTAAGGTCCTCTATATAGCACTTCATTAAACCAACGACAAAATCCGACCATTAAATTTGTCACATAACTATAATAAGACACGGACAAGAGTTATTATGTGGTGTGGGAATAGTATTTTAAAATAAGAATATCTTGATCTTGTTTCAACTGGGATCGTATTTACTTTCCTGACATCAGGAACTGAAATAGGGAGTCTGAAGTCGGGTTAAAAGTGTACATAATGGCTTTATTTTGGGAAATCCGAATTTTGGTTTGAAGATATTTTGTTAAACCCGAATGCCAACTGAATGAAGTACAAGTAGCATTGTCATTGAATACGAAAAGAGATAACAAAAAATTTAGTATATATTTAAAGAGTTCGTATTCCTGTATACAAGTTTTACTTTAATATTTATTTTAGAGTGTGTAATTGTGCGCGTTCCGACGCGATATTCGCCAGTACATTTCTCGCATATGTTTATCGCAATATGTATAAAATCACGGAGTGTACATTGATTGATTGATGTTTTACGGCCACTTTTGTGCACATGGTAGGCTAAATGGACCGAGCGACATCCAAAGGTAATGAAGCGGGAGTCAAAGATGAAACAAACTTCAGATATGCCCACGGGTGATAGTGATCTGTGATCCAACACGCTACCGCTAGACCACGGAAGCGTCCCTCATGGAGTGTACAAAGTTAATTCTTCAAATGTTTTGAATACATTTTGTTGCTAGCTTTAAAAATTGACTTATGGCAATGTTATCTAGAATATACCTTGAATGTTTCACAATTAGTCATCTTCGCGATAGGTTATTCAGAAATCAAAACAAAGAAATCTTGACAATTTTATGTAAATGTATACATAAAGGTATTAGATTATAGTTAATTATTTATCACACAGGATCAAAGGCCTCAAAAGCTGTTGGAAGGTTCATTCGAAATAAGACAAGATGAAGAGACATGATTCTTTTAATGTGAAGAATATCATCTTTATCAGTTACCATTAACAAATGTAATGTAAACAAATGATACAGGTAAAATTACGAACAAACACATGTAAATAAGTATGAGTGCAAACTAAATATCAACAAATATAGTGATATATATATATATATATATATATATATATATATATGATCTTGGTGAAAGTCTTTCAAGTAAATAATTCCTTAACAAGTAAATAATTCCATAAACTTAACCGAACTTACTTTTATCATTCTAACCATAACAAAATATATCTCAGACAATCTTTAATTGGTCTGTATAGATAATCATAAGTGAGAAATGTAAACCTATAAAATATATACACCCCTGAATTCCAACGTACCATGTATATTTACAAGAAGTGTGTTTACCTTTGTGTGCGCGCGCACCGACACCTATGAAATCATATACATATCGTATAACCTTACTAATGGATGTTTGTCAGCGTGGTGATGGGTCTGTATTCCCTCACTGCCTTTTTCCACTGAATGAGTCCTTCTAATAAATGGAACAATATTCTTCCCAGCACAATCTTTCACTTCACAGGACAATATCATCTCTTTAATAGTAGTTCTGATCAGTTTGTTAACGGAACGGAGACGTCTCGGGATCACTGCGTACAGATGATCCTGTTGCTTGGCGACCCGACAACAAACCTGCGTAAAAACAGAAAAGAAAAAAAACCCACACGTCATACACGGATAGAGAAGATAGCAATAGATGGGACAGCGAGAGACTAGACGTAGTTGACTTTGTCGTTGATCAATGTCGGTTTAGAATTGCTGTGACATGTTCGACAACACCCGTTCCCCCCCCAAATGTATCGGGCTTCAGCCACGAGTGGAGTCTGTTGGTCTCGTCGCCTCCATCGTGACCATTAGTTCATTGCCATTGTTCAATGACGCATTGTCTCCGTAACCGGCCGCCGGACGTATTTTGATGCCATATTATTGAGCGGAAGAGACTGCGACCTGTCGGAGTTAGACAATGGCATTGTCCTCATTGAGACATCAGATGATCACCAGTTTCGAGGATAAATACACGAATAAATCTCCCAAAACAATCATAATGACTCGTACCGGTTACTTCCTGGCTAAATCGAGTGGCCAGGCCGAAATGTTTTACTGGTTGATTAAATATCCCCTTCGGACATGGGCAATACTGGGATTTGAAACGGACGACTGCAAGGAATGTCCCTTCATACACTACTGTGGTATATAACCGCAAATGGCCCAAGACCCATTTGAAACAACGCATTTGTTATTTTGAACAACCTCGTTGGGCGTTTGGGGGTAATACTTGACGCTCTTAGAGATTTGACACAGTTCACTGTTGAATGATGGGTTTGTTTAGTTTCGACTCTAGTCATATCCAGGTCATATGTCTCGATGGGCGACCTTCGAAGGAAGCATCCTGGGGCTCCTTCATGGTATCATTGGAAACGCAGTTGACCACAGATCTCATCCGGCTGAGTTCAAATCTCGGAATTTACCATGTCTGAAGGGTGTTTCATCTTTCACTTAGTCTCATTACCCAGGGAGGTCGCGCGGCCTATTTATGCGAAAATGTGCCCGTAAAACATTCGAGCATATGCAAAGAAACACCAGACAAACACAGGCCACTTGATCCGATTCGAACTCTGATGAGGTTCTTTGCGGAGCAGCGCTCTAACGCCTGAGCTATGAGAGCATCCCCGATTGGCGTGTTGGCGCTTGTCAACCACGGAACATACGACCGATGGATTACTCCCTAGTCAAACGAAACGATCAGGCCGAAGCCTTTTATATTGAAGGATGAAATATCCAGCAGATGCACAACAGACAACACCGATGCGCCCTAGAATTGGCACAAAAGACGCAATTAATCCGGGAGCTTTCACAGCCAACCGAGTAGCAGCCAAGATAACAGTTCCAATAGTTATTCAGCCGAGGCGAGACTACTTCGATGATATGCATCACGACGCCTACTGAAGTCCCCTCATTTTAGCTGACACGCCATTATTCACACCCAATAGCCATAATACCCACAGTTAGCTACGAGTGAGTAAATCCAGCACGGTGGAAGCATTTACTAATCGTTTAAATTCTAGCGGGATACGCGAACCCGAGACCTCTAGGTAAATGTTTACAGGCTCTACCGACTGGCCGATCCAGCTAGCAAAAACCTAGAGGACGCCCGTTTAGCTGGCGTAGGCCTTTAGTCCACTCGACTCTATACGGCTATCAAGCTGGGAGGATGGGGATTCGAGTGCAATACATTAAAACGGGAAGTTTATTATCAGAAGGGGATTGTAGCGTTTTGTCGATATTCGGAGTGGAAGACGTGTAGGAATCTCCATGTGAACCGGTCAACAAACGCCTACCTATGTGGGGGCCGAAATCCGGGTGATGCGATTCGCAGGGACGTGCGGCAGTTGTGTAGAAGATTTCATACAGGTGTGCCGCAGTCTACCTACCTGTGTAAGCCGGCGGCGACCAGAGCTCCGATGATCGGCCCCACCCAGTAGATGTATTGATGAGTCCACGCTCTAGCGAGGAACACCGAAGATCCTACGACGGCCGGGCCGAATGATCTGGCTGGATTCATCACGGCTCCCGATATGTTAGCTCTGTGGAAATGGTGATTAAGATTAGATTATGCTACCATCCATCCATTCACCCAATCCAGCCATGAATCCATCCAACAACCCAAACACATACCCAGCCAACCAACATATCCATTCAACTCATCCAACCGCTCATGTGTGCATCCATATACGAAATCCACCCACCTAAGCACCCAGCCACCCAATTATCCTTAAACTCACCCACCCACCCATTCAAATCACCCACCCACTCATCTATGTGTCTATTCAGCTCATCCAACCGTTTCATTCATTCATCCATCCATCCATCCATATATAAAACCCTCCCATTCACCCACTTATCCTCAACTGACCCACCCATTGCATTCAACTCACCCACCCACTAATCTATCGATCTATTCAGCTCATCCAACCGTTTCATCCATTCATCCATATATAAGACGCCCTCACCCTTCAACACACCCACCCATTCCATTCAACTCACCCACCCGCTCATCAACCCATCGAAAAGTTCATTATATGGAGCAGTGTGCATCCACCTATCACCTGTCAATCTACCGAAGATGAATTAAACATGATGTAAATTGTCAAATGAAAACTTATTATTAAGTTATTAAGTTTTTATATCAGACAGCACCCACGGTTCAACAGCCACCCCCCCCCCCCTCCCCAATAATACATACGCCGCCGATATATCGACCAAAACGGCCAATCCTATGGCAACCGGTGCCAAGATGTTGTCATCTCTGTCAACCGCCGTCATTATCACCGTCAGAACTAGCGTCAGCGTCAATACCGCCTCGCAGAGAATGCCTTGTCCGACGCCGACGCCCGCACCAAGGTCAGGAATACCGGCATTTATCCCGGAATAGACAGCACTGGATAATACGCCCTGTGGTTTATATAATGTGAAATAAGTCATAGGACATTAACAATGGAGCATATTTAGATCATGTTATTACAAGGGTGATGATGATGATGATGATGATGATGATTGGTGCCACTTTTGTGCACGTGGTAGGCTAAATGGGCCGAGTGACCTCCAACGGTAATATAATAATAATATGTAACATTTATATAGCGCCCTATTCAGCTAGATAGCTGCTCTAATGTGCTGTAATGAAGCGAAGTCAACGATGAAACACCCTTCAGATTTGTCCACACCGAAATTTGAGCTCGGATGGTAGTGCTCTGTGTATAAGGGTAGCTTAAATGTAAACAATAGGTTATAGGTGATCTTTACGATATGGTATTACTCAAATTATATTATCTACCTGGTATTCATAAAACGTAATATTGGACACAAAATAGTCCTACAGCAAGTTACTACTTGGAACAGGAAATTAGACGAAGTATTTGTTCATGATGGGGTACTGGCTGCGAGAAATCGTGTTTTAGTAGAATATTAGTTCTTCTGTCATTTTTGAACATGATACTAGCTACAAAACATCTCCAGCAGATAAAATTAACTAATAAAGTGTTCCCATTAGGTAAAGTTTGTTATATATACATTATCGTATGATATTAGATACTAGGAATTCTTTGAACGCGGTAATTATAATTAACTGCTCTTGTAATAGAATATTCCCCATAAAGTTATCTTGACTTAGTAAAATGTAAAATCAAATTAGTTATGAAGCATTAATATTTCTATAATACGACATTAGCTATAAAATAAACAATCCTGTCACGTGATATTAACGTCATCAAGTTTCGCTGTGTGATAAACTTATTATTACCAACAACAAAAATTGACACATCGGAATATTAAACTGTATCAGAATAGAATTGACACAACAAAAACTGGCAGGAATGATTTTTCTATCCCAGTGAAATGAAATCGATATGAAATCGATATGAAATCGATATAGATTATGATGGTTATATATGAAATTCAAAGTATGCAATTGTTGTTGTGTACAATGAATTATCAGTGAGTGGCCAATTGAGGATGAAGTAGACGAGACAAAATACGATACATGTTATTGTTGCTGATATGTTATATCTGTGGTTATTACTTTTAATGAAGAAATATTTCAGTAAGTGATGGGTGTGTGTCTCGGTGTCTTTGTGACTGTCTTATTTAACCTCGACGTCGGTCTTTATTGAGCAACACGACCCAGGGGCGACCCCCCTCACCAGAAGAAGAAAACCCCCAATGAAATAAGATGACCAGGCTATGATTTGTATTGATGGATGCTATTTCTCACAGATACGGGCAACAATCGGATTCGATCTTACAGGCTGGATATCTGGAGCAGAGTGCACTATCAATTACGCTGAAGGAGTTCCGAGGCCGATTAGACTTTAGTCCAGTTATGTATATCGTCCCTGATCACATCCTTGATTAAATCCCATAAACACGGGTATAATCCGGATTATGAAGCGCCACCCGGACGCTTAATAGGGTTGATTAATCAACAAAATATATGGGGCATATAAGAAACAATACTACATAATGAACACATTGCTAAAACACAATAATAATGTTATCGATCATACTGATCGGTTATTGGATTTACTGATATTCGGGGATGTTAGCTTTCAATCGAATTATTGTTGTTAATCTGTTGATCAATTGTTCGCTTATCTCGTCGTACTTTCGCTGCTCATAGTAATCGTGATTGTAAACAAAATCACGAACCTTTCATGTGTCATCATTGTTATCAGAGTATTTGTCACTTATCTGTTTTCGACCAGTAGTACAAGATTGCGTTTTTGATACCACAGTCTTGCCTAAGCTAAACATTTATCACCGATATCAGAACAGCGTGAAGTGATAAGACTATAATTGTAGCACCGTAAAATACAACTGAATAGATTTATTCCGAAAAGAAACACATAAAACACAAGATTAATCAAATTTATATGCAAAAGGA
>JAODUP010000364.1:435000-437500 GCA_025642065.1 Paralvinella palmiformis
ATACATAATACCTGCTGGTCAGATACACGAAACAATATCTAATTAGGTCGCCAGGTGTTACGATTATTTTTCTTTGATACGAGAATCCCGCAAACAATAAACAGGTACGTATTGACTAGTCAGAGGTATAAACTTAGTCATTATTTAGACAATGTATTGACCAAGACTGATGTATACTGATCACGAATCATAAAGATTCTCGATGTCAATTTTTCAACTTTAATAATTTTTCATGTCTCACCATATAATAATAATAATATTTTATGTAGAGCCTTATTCAACTTGATTTGCACTAAGGCGATTTACATTTAAAATACAATTAGAACATATTCTGAGCTCATATGGCACCAACCCATTTTATACATAAATAAACTGGTTTATATATAATAAATAGGCTAATTTTAATAAATGTGTTTTAAGAGCCTTACAAAATATATCTTTAGTTGCTGTAACTTTAATAGGATTTGACAACTTATTCTACGGCCTGAGAGCTATACACAGATGTATTTCTAGATGTAAATTGTTGTGACACTATCGTATTATATCTTGTTGTTGTTGTTGTTTGGACTGGGCACAGCTAATTAAAGCGATATAGTCGGCTGATACCCGTTATATTAGATAGATATATTAACGAATATGATGACCGAGTGTTACTAATTCACAAGAAACGTCTACTTAAAGCCGACATAAAACAGAGCTTAGACACACACAAAAACTGAGTGATGCTTTAAACTGAATAGTGCTTTACACTGAACGGTGCTTTAAACTGAATGGTGCTTTGATTTAGCCAACAATCACTGATAGAAGAGTGGTGTATAGTATTTTGTACAAAAGGTTTGTCATTAGCTTGTCAAAATATAGCAACATCATGTTATTTCTGTTTATATCACATGAACGCATTGATCTAAGGTAAATAAAACAACTTGCCTAATTTGCCCCCAAATTAAAGCACCTTGTTTATGTTTTTGTTTGTTTACGATATGATCCACGCTTTATTCGCCCAAATATTTTTCCCAGCTGCATATTTAGAATATCCGTACCCAGGATTCATATTACTTCCAAGCAGTGTAGCATATTTAGTTCCCAAATATTAACGCCGCTTCCTCTGTTTACAAATGAGCTAAACCCCAGACGAGTATGCGCATGCGCAGGATGACGTCATCACGTTGGAGAACACCACAATCTGATTAGGTCTTTCGACTGTCAAATATATAACCATTGATACAAATTTAAGGCCATACAAGTATATACCGACATATCAGCAATTCACATTTCACACATCGATCTGGTTTACTCTGGACGTTTATTTTACGTGTAATTAACGCTTATTACGTCGCTGAAACATTTCAGAAACGCTATACGGCGACTTTTGTCCAACAAGTTCGACTTATCGAACAAGTAGATTTACCGAACTATGACGACGTCCCTCGACGGTTCAACTATTCCAGCCTTTTCAGTTGGGAATGGAGCAGACGACCCCTCACAGAAAGTAGGCAGCAGCTCACCTGTGATGGCCTGTATAAACACCGCTACGCCATTGCCGCGGCGTTATTGGAGGGAGAGGTTTAGATGTGGGGAGGGGTGGTGGTGGTGATGGGGAAGAGCTGACCGTAGTAATGGTCCAGTAATGGCCCTTCTCCATTCGAAGGGGGGTTGGGGTTCTCCCCTGAAAAAGTTAGGAAAATTGAGTTTTGGTGCCTTCTAGACCACTTTTAAGCCACAACTAAAGTACCCGACCGATTTTCTGCTGATAAAATAGACGACTAGGGACTGTAAATTAGATGACGAGGGACTGTAAAATAGACGACGAGGGACTGTAAAATACACGCCGTATAGCGTCGGACGTCGGCTGATATTAAAAAGGGCTCGCTATTCGAGAGAGCTTCCATCCAACCGAGCCATCTTTACGACTTTACCTGATGTGTCCAAAAGCAATAATCAACAGCATGATGGCCAGACCATGGGCTGCTGCGGTGGACATCACGTTACCGGATGTTGCTGATGTGGTGCCGACGAAGACGAAGATGGTGACGCCGATCAGCTCGCAGATGGACGGCCTCAATATTTCCATCACCCTACAGCCGGCTCTCATCCCGTCCTCGGGCAATCCAGTTTCCGGTCCGGAGCTAGATTTACCATTTCCGTTTACCAGCGGCGTCCCCTCGCTCGGCCTCTGAGACATTCTGGATTAGATTTGGAGCGGAGTTTACGGAAACGAGTCCTTCGGATCTGTAACAATACGATTACCGGTGAATGTTGATAGTACAATTGATAGTTTCTTTGTTTCTGTGTATACTGATAATAAGAATAACAGCAAAATCAGCAATCATAATAAGATAGGTAATAATAATAATAATAATAATAATAATAATAATGAATGATGATGATGATAATAATAATAATGAAAGAATCATTTCTTCAACTTGATTATCAACTCAGTCGGAGTTTCGGATGGTAAAAGTATACTAATGGTGTATATGTTTGTGTATATGTCGATAAC
>JAODUP010000364.1:445000-512500 GCA_025642065.1 Paralvinella palmiformis
GTTTGATTGGTTCACCTGTAGCAGGCCTCCGACCCTCTCAGCTGGCCGGGCTGTCGTCGTGTTAGGGCGTAGCACTCTTAATCGAATAGGTCGCCGGTTCGAGACCCCGGACAGGCCTGCTGCGATCCCGTCGAGTGTGGCGATCGGTTCACTCGACCGGAAACGAGAACCCGACAGTTCCTGTTGGCTGTATGTGTGTCTGAGTACCCCGATCCCTATAGCAGCATGCGTTGTATGTTCTCCGTGGAGTTGAGGCGTGTGCCGGATTTAAGCGGGTCTCAGTCGGAGATAATAATAATATTGTGCAGCGCTTTAGAACAGGATCACCCGGCTTGGGCGCGTTATACATATACATTAATAATAATAATAATAATTATAATAATAATAATAATAATTATTATTATTATTATTATTATTATTATTAGGGTGGATTGATGGGAGTAGCCATTATTAATCGTGTTACGCGTATCCGCGGAGTTCGAGCCAATCTTTGACCGGTGAGTATAAAGATCTCCGACTCTGGTTTACCATTCTGGATCAAATAACGTCGAGGATCTCCTCATCCTCGACATTCTCCATCCCGTTCAGGTAGTCGATATCTTAACATAGTCGTCTATTGAGTGAGATAGATGGGTTACTTGTGTGTTGAGCCATTTGTCGCTAATAAAACTAACCTTCCCCGTCGACGTCGACGATGACGGGGACGAAGGACAAAACCGTTCGCACGAGGCACGACTCTAAGCCGCGAGTCTTCAACGGTAATGGTACACCTGCAGTTGCTATGGCAACCCATACGTCGGCTGGCCGACGGCTCGCCACTCGACGGCTCATCGCGCGGGATGATTGATTTATGTAAATCAGCGTCGGCGACCCGACGATACCCGCCCAGGTGTATGTGTGTGTGCGCGCGTGTGTCTGTGTGCGTGCGTGTTGCTCGCAACCCCGGCAGTACGGCGGCGTGGTACGCCGCCACAGCTCCGCCCCTAGCCGCCTATTGATCTGAGGCGTTTACTTGTGGCTGTGATTTGTAGCCGGTCAAAGCTTCTTGTCGTTGTTTCGCCGTTCACCGCTAGGCGGCGCTAGTGCTGTCGACGTAAACGTACGGGGACTACCCATCAGCACGAGAGGCTTGCGACCTCCTCTCGTCAATCCGTGTGATCCTGTCGTCTAGTCTGACGCCGATATGTGAGACATCGGCGACGGGTTTGGTCAACGGAGAGCTTCATCAGGAGAATCGCTGAATGACAACGGATGGGTTAACCGACTTAAGGTAAGTGCGCTATTCTGACGTAAGACGTTGCTATTTCGTGATTTATGAAGGTGGAGCTGTTGTCGTCGTGCGTTGGCTGAGCGTCGTACCATAAATTGGTGTACCATTCTGTGGTACTCTAGCTGTTAATGTTGTTTGTGGCAGGAACAGTCCTGGATGGTCAGTTAGGAGAGATTCTCGTCGCAGTGGCCGATGCCGAAATGCCCGTCTATCCCGGCCCGCGCCGATTGGCTCGTCATGGATCCAGACGTGAGCCAATTGGCTTGTCACAGAACCAGGTCTAGACCGCTCATTAGCTATCGGCTCACGCGATGGTTGGCAAGGTCGGGTGTTGTTAGGAACAGGTGCGGCTTACCGAGGTAATGCATCTTGTTAACAACCAAAAAGAGAATCGCGTTTCCTTCAGAACGGCACCACAAGGTCCTTTAAGGTTTAGAACAAAGGTGCCCCTTCACCAACCAATGGTAAATGGAGTTCGACAAGATATACGGTGAAAGCTGGCAAATTTGCTCGTCGGCTAAATGAAAGGCCACGTAATCAAACAGGACTATTTACGTTGCTTCTATGGCATTAACTAGCCAATCAGACACCGCCTGTTTTGCGTCATTCGGCAGACAAAGAAGAGATAATGGTAGAACTGTTACCTGTCGGATAGACACTGATTGAAGGAGTCTCTTTGGATGGTGCTATATTAGAAGACAGATCGATTTTCTACAATTTAGCTTCCTTATATAAGCCTTATCTTACACGAAACGTCAATCAATAGCGGCCGATTCTCACCAGAGGGGCGTAGCCGTGGCCTAGATGGTAATGCGGTTGGCCGCAGACCTCTAGGTCTTGGGCTCAACCCCGATCGGGGTATTATCCGAAGGGTGTTTCATCTTTCCCTTCGCGTCTTTGCCGTTTGGAGATCGCTGGGCCCATTTAAAACTATCCGCAAAACAGCGCAACCTCTCCATATATTTATCTTAAGGTCAACTCCTGCTCTTCCCTACATAATGTGCCAATCCGATGCGGTGAACATTATCCGGCGATACCGTCTCTGTATGACGTCATAGCTACGGACGCCAATTGCGTCACTTGCGAGAGTTAACGTCGCCGACTCCCACCAACGGAAGTGTGACCGCTGTGTGTCTTAATTAAAGCTGGACCGCATTAGCAGTGATGTGCACTTAATTGTCAAAGATTCATTAATTTTTGACCTCGATAAGAATTTGAATGAGTGGGTGAGTGAGTGAGCGAGTCAGTCAGTCAATCAGTCAGTTAATCAGTTTTGTTTAGCCCTCTTCCCTAATCTCACTTGGGTATTAAGACTGCCGGGTTACTCTCTTAGGAGGAAAGCGGGAAAGATGAAACATTCGACAGGCCCAGGTCACTCTAGGATTCAGTATCCGAACCCGCAGCCCTTTCACGAAGTATTTTAGCAACTGTGTTATGGCAGTTGCAGCATCATGATACTGGAAGATAAATAATTAATGTTGTTGTTGTTGTAATTGATCTACTGTTTTGTTTTGTTTTGTTTACGTTCGATATATAAATGATTCTTTCATCCTGATTTCTTTTAAGTGTCTCCCATTTACGGTGTATTTCATAAGATAACCATCGTTCATCTTTCAAAATGTTGTCTTCATCTCCGTAGGGTAGATTCGGCCTGTCTGTTCCAATCTCAGCGAATTTCCTTCCTTAAACGCAGTTACTTTATTGGAAAATGGACGGGCTGGATATAGTTTTTACCTCCAATTCAGTGATCTGCTGATATAACAGACTGTTACCATATATCGCGCAAATGGTAGACCGAATGGGGAAGTAATCTGCGGAGACGATCAGGTGGCGGGGAATATAACCCGAAACGGCCCTAGCCATAGGCATAGCGGGATTTAAATCCAATTCCCCGAATTCTAAGGCCTACCGCGCTACAAATGAAAGGAACACAGAGCTTCTCCCATTGTCTAAGAGTCATAAATGAACATGTAAACACACCTCACAGCAGCGACTGGCTTTTAAGCTCCGAATTCAAGCTCAACACTAGAGTATCTCACTAAGAGTCCAATACCACTCTGAGGTCGTGTTTTTCTTCATTTCAGCAGCTCCCATAGTCTCTCCATTGTAAGGCTAGACATATCGCTAAATGAAGATGGGAAGCCCCTAGGGTACAAATACGACGTAAGTCCATGATGCAAGATGCGATGATAATTATATTTAGCTATTTATTAGACGATGAGCCAATTAAGCCGACTTACACTTCTGTGTTTAGAAATAAATACGAAAACACGTGGCATAATACTTCGTACTTGACCCACATTACAAGTTGGCCTTTTTATATAATGGGAATTTTGTCGCGTGGAATGGGGCCTGTTATTATTTCTGGCAAACGGAATTGTCGTGTTCCAGGAGTGATGTTGCAAGTTCTATTTGTTTTCTCTTTCTCTTTTCATGGCTTCTCTCCTCCCTCTGAACATCTTACCAGAGGCAATTGAACCCTGTACCAACAGGAACATAAATTGTGCACTGCCATTCAGCCGGCTATGACGTCAGCTGATTTCCATTTTTCATTACTTGGTCGCCACATTGCGCCGTTGATGCTCCAGGCTTCGGGCAGCATCTGTTGACCGAGATAGCTGGCTTTCGGCTGACATCGGGCCGGCCGTTGACCTGATTGGTCGCATCAAAAGTTACTGTTGCTGCCGGTTTCGGGTCGTCTGCTCGGAATGAAGGAAGAGAAAGGCCGCCATCTTGACGCATCGATATGGCGGGGTGAAGTGGGCGGCGAAGCGAGGGCGACACCTGGCGTCGTCAAGATCTACGTGCTATCAACAAAAACAGGTTCTACGCCCTCTATAGTTATGTTCCTGTAATACATTCGTACTGAACAGAATTATAGCTGCAAATAAAAAAAGTTAAATCTTACGTTTAATACTACTACTACTACTACTACTACTACTACTACTAAAAATAATAATAATAATAATAATAATAATGTATAAAATTTGTATTGTACGTGATATAATTTCGAATAGATTTGCTCTAAAGTAGTTATAACAATTTGATACGAAACATAAATAAGTCACGAACGAGTCTGAAATCCCAATGATATTATTCCCTTCCTAGGCTGGTATTATTGTTTTAAATGGGAAATACTCGACGGTCTCCCGCCAAACATTTACAGCTATTTGTATAATTTTAGATTTTGTTTGGGAGAGACGTCGACTATGGGAGGAGACGCTGCCCGAGTTGCAGTTGACCTTCCTGTCGCAGGGCATCGAAATCCACATGGTCGACTGTCAGCAGGGTTTGGCCGAGGACATAGCCTACGACACGCACATGATGGACTCCCTAATCGGCGACTTGAAAACATCTCGCCGAAACCGCGCCAAAACCTACGTCATCGTAAGTGCTCATTAATACTTCTCCGATACTTGTCATTTATGGCTCACGACGATGGGTTACCTATGGTCGCTTCAGTTCAGCGACGTTTAATATATAGCTAGACAATAGTGTTTCGTGGGGCCGCCGTGACATAGCCTCATTTACTTCCATCCATAGAATGGCCGCCTCCGTGGTTTAATTGGTAGCGCGTTGGATCACAGATCACTACCAACCGAGTTCGAATCTCGGCGTGGGCTTATACGAAGGGAGTTTCATTGCCTTTGGAGGTCTCGTGGCCCATTTTTTACCTATATTTCGTGTCAGCATAACAAATAATGCCGGATGTTATATGGTCATATTCTAATTGACGGCTTACATCGTTGTGTTCAAGTCTATTATATAGGTGTATAGGTGGAAAGATGTAGATTAATTATACGAGAATAGTATATCGTTCCAACCTTTGATATGTAACAAACAATGCCTTTCGAAGAGTGTATTTAGTTATTTGCTGCCCTGACCGGAAGTTGACAGGTACTCCCCACGACTTCTTGACCTGTGCGCCATCTTGGTAACTTTCCCGCCTTCGCTTCACCACTTCGTCTCCATATTTGACTCAATCACGTCCGCCAATTGCGATCGTTTTCAGATTTTGCTGGGGGACAAACTAGGATACTACTCGCTTCCGGTGTTCATAGAAGCTGGCGAATTTCTCACCATCAGAAGTGAAGCTTCCGAGTCAGGCAAAGGCAAGTTAATATTGCTGTCAGTGCATGTCACTTCTAGGTATCGTCCCAGAAAGTTAATGCGTCTCCCCGAGGAAAAAACTAAATATCCATTAAAGCTTCGTACTCGAACTTCACCCATATGCACTGCATTTTCTGCGCTTATTTGCTTACTCTTGTTGTTTGTGTATGTGTGTGTGTGTGTGTGTGTGTGTGCGCGCGCGCGTGTGTGTGTGTGTGTGTGTGAATTTGTCACTGTCTCGTTGTTACCAAAACTACGTAAAGTTCATTAGAAACGAGGTCTCCATATCAGGGAAGACTATAATCATGGACCACTGCTATTCTAAAACAACAACAACAACCACTACTATTGCTATTACTACTACTACTACTACTACTAATAATAATAATAGGAATAATAATAATAATAATAATTATTATTATTATTATTATCATAGTAATAATAATGGTGTTGGCAGTGGTGATGGTTGTAATGGTCGTAATTGCAATGTATGTTTTTAATATTTAGGTATGAGATCGGTTGTGTGAGTGAGTGTGTGTGTGTGTATGTGTCTGTGTCATTTTGACCTAAACCCTTCATCTATCTTCGACCTACTTTCTAACATCACCGTTGGCATTCTAACTAGATGGCCTGCTATTCTGTACTGTACCATGTCGGTTTTATTCAAACATTGATCGAGATACTCTCTCTCTCTCTCTCTCTCTCTCTCTCTCTCTATCCCTTCCCCCTCTCTCCCTCTCTATTTATCTATCCCTCTCTGTTTCTACCCCTCCTTCTCTCTCTCTCCCTCTCTCTCTCTCTCTCTCTCTCTCTCTCTCTCTATCTGGTCCCCATCTGACATTTACGTGACAGAAAAACACCAAACGTACTTGGATTGCTCGAAAGATTTGTATTGATTTTTGTTGTTCTTTTCACTGTAAATAAACAAAAGTGTTATGATCTGTTTACAAGATTATGTGTTATTATGTAATTTGTTCTATTGTTCATCGCTGTGTTTTTTTTACTGCACTGGCTCTTGTTTCTAAGATAGTTTTATTAAATCTACGTTGTTGTTGCTGTTGTTATTACTATTATTATTATTATTATTATTATTATTATTATTATTATTATTATTATTATTAAAAGAAAAGCTAATTTGCACTTCCTTGAAATAAAATTGTATTACGACAGCTCAATATTTCCGAAGCAAGAACTATTAATTATATTAACACGTAGATGTCGCTACAGCAGCATTAAGAGCAATACCCTGTTCCTTCGAGCTGCTAGAAAAACACCACAGATTGTGGCTTGTACTGTCACTGCCATGTCACGGCCATGTCACGTCAAGACGACACGCCACGTCCTACTATTGTCAGTTTAAAAAAAAAACATGTCCTCTTTTTGTCTGTCTTCAGATGTCAAGTTGCTCGATGCGTGGTATAAACAAGATGAACTCCATCTGCCGCCTGGCTTCTCGCTGCAGCCCGTCTACTCAATATTGAAGAATGACACTCATAAGTAAGGGAACATCGTGAACTGTTCCTAAACGTTCTATCAACTATATAATGGGGATCATGCATACAGACATACATGCATACACAGATGCATACATACATACACTCATACATACATGCGTACATACATACACGCATGTATACATACATACATACATACATACATACATACATACATACATACATACATACATACATACATAAATACACACATACATACATACATACATACATACATACATACATACATACAGGGTGCTTCCGTGGCCTATTTGGTAGCGTGGTGGACCAGAGATCACTTGCACCTGAGTTCGAATCTCGGTGTGGGCATATCCGAAGGGTGTTTCATCTTTGTTATTATAACAGTTGTTTTGTATGAAGTTTGTTTCAAGTGAACGTTGATAAACGTCGTACGTTTCGGTCAACATCATTCTCTAAATGTCCTTTTCCCGGCAGACGTTTAGATAATGCTTCGGGCGAGGAGGATGAGCAGCGGGACTGGATCAGCGTACACGAGAAGCTGTTAGCCATCCTACAGACATCGGCTAACACTTGCTATCAAGAGGGAAGGATACGAAACAAGGATAAGTACTTTACCTATGGTACGTCTAATGGCCGCTGAGTGTTGATGATTTGGTACAACGTACCAACAAATTATCAGCCACCAATCAAGTCAGTAGTCGTAGAGTACAAATCTCGGTTAGGGAGATGGGTGTGTGTGTGTGGGGGGGGGGGTTATTCCGGAACGAGTCCAGGGGCCTATCCCTGTTTAATTTCGGCTGATTCGGCTATAAAATGTTCAGGATTTGTAATACAAATTGGTGCCTTCTCGTCGTCCCATTGATATTGTTAGTTATTTTTATAGACTCGGTAGCTGATGGAAATATGTTTAATGTGAAGATAAAATTGTAAGGGGAGGGGGATATTAAAGATGGTAAACGTAATTTACGAGAAAAAAAATGTTAATTTATGTTAATTTTGTTGATGAACGATAATTATTCGTATTCTGTAAGATAGTTTGACTCTTTTATAAAAAAAGGCCGAAATGTCGCTTTATTTCATTGTGAAGAAATGTATTTAGCTCTGTGTGCCAAACCGAAATGTTCACGTGTAGTGAGAATATACTAAAACCTTATTTATATGTAAAAGAAAAGTTAGTGATGTAGAAACACTTGTCTATTGCGGTCATCTGTTTTTTGTTTAGTAGCCTTGGTCAGTGTTCTAGCGCCATAACACCGTTGTTAATGGCGTTTTAAGAGATAGTGTCATCTTACACCTAACCTAAAATAGTCCGCTTCACTTCGTTTTCATTATGTTTGAACCCGGCAACAGAAGAAATAGATTTACCCTTCGACATTACGCCAACGCCATTTTCATTTTGTATCTTCAAGGCATCGAGAGTTTAACTGAAGACGTCATGAAGCTATGTCCAGATACGTGCCTGCTCATCTATAGAGACTTCAACAGTAAGTATTAACGGTACTCTAACCCTCGTACTACGACTCCCTGTTATATACAGAAATAGATGGTCAGCAGAGGCCCATAGATAAAGGCTTAATGTGGGTGAAGAAGAGCGAGGTGTGCAAATGAATGAAAAAACTAAACCTTCATTGGATGGGTTCAGCATAAAATTCTCGACCTTGGGTTGTTGGCAGGCTGAAAGTATTGGGAATACGTCAGTTAGTCGTAGAAATATCTTCAAATTAGCTAATTACATTCCTAGATGCTCGGTCTTAATAGTATTATCTGAAGGGTGCTTCATTTTTTACTTCGCTTCATTACCTTTGGAGGTCGCTCGGCACATTTAGGCTACCGTGTGCACACAAGTGGCCGTAAAACACCAATCATCATCATCATCATCTTCATCTTCGTCTTAATGGTACAGGTAAGAACAAGTGCCTCGCGAGTAATGGAAGCACAGGTACAAGACCCTTTGATACTTGACGAAAATGCCGTAGTTTGGGGCCTTGATTAATTCCTCGCCTAGATGTGTCCTGATGACATTCACAGAATATACACAATATATTATAACATAATGATAACTAGTGTCCTATCACTATTACATTCAGTTATATAATCTGATTAGTAATTCGTTGAAATTATGAATAGATGCTGTCAGTTACGTGAACGGATCCGGATATAAAGTGTACATCTGAAGTTTAGGCGCCTCATTTTCGGGATGCAGCGGAATCTGGATTTTCAGCCACCAAGGTAGACACTCTACCTGTCCATCGGGTTGTCAAGACACGACGAACAACTATTGGAGTCGATTCATTGTGGCATCAATCTACCGGATAGGATTGATACGCGTGAACTAAATATTAGCCAATTAAAAAAGGCTTTGGGATCCAGTTCTGTCATTTGGTAAATCACGCCTAGAGAAATACACCCCCCCCCTCCATACACAGCCCCCTCGTGTGTGTATCGTTTATCATGGTTGCCAGTTAATTAGTGATCAGGTAGTGTCAAACTGGAAACGGTATCTTGTGTCCAATGAACCAATTAGGGTTCTGTAATTAGCGAACGTTGAACGGGAAGAACTGAACATCGTGGTAAACTGATCCCGAGATAGACAGGTGTGAGTGTGTGTCTTTGTGTGTGTTTCTGTGTTTTAGCTATGTATAATAACGCACCGGCACAGAGAATCTCAAACAGTGAATTCAAATTCTGGACATTTCTTCAGGTGGACTGAATCCCGAGTGGTGACTTTTCTTGCTAAGACATGTGTAATGTCTCACCAGTCACTGTAGATATATGTAAAAAAATCGTTGTTGTAAAGGATGTTCTGTGTCTGTTACAAATATCAAAGGACTCACTAATGAATAGCGAAGATCACTCACGTATCTAGTAGATGTATGTCTGATAACAGACACGCAGCATTATTTGTCGGTCTGTCTGTGTGTGTGAGCGCGCGCGCGCGTGTGTGTGCGTGCGTGCGATAGGCTCTATGCCTCTCAACTTCAACTTTGATTAACTCATACGGTTTGAATTATGCACGCACATACACGTACACGTGCGCGCGCATGCACCCTACACACACACACACACACACACACATATATATATATTATATATATAGTCCCATGCATGGTTAAGTGGTAGAACGGTTGGGCACATATTTCTGGTACCTGAGCACAAATCCATAACAGCTTATGTCTGAATGCTATGCCCTCCACATTGTCTCATTATTTTTGAAGACGGTTCGGACCATTTAGCTTAACATGTGCACACAAATGGTTCTTAAACAGCAACACACACACACACACACACACACACACACACACACACACACACACACACACACAGGTATAGGTTTCTTTTGAACTACAAAACATTGCTCTGACTAAATCGTGTGTGTGTGTGTGTGTGTGTATATATATATATATATATATATATATATATATATATATATATATATATTAGATTATGATTGATCCACATACATTTACTGTATACTGTGAGCTCTTGTGTCAAATAGTATTTCCTCTTTCTGTACCTAACCTTCATACACTGGCTTCCCTGTGGACTTGACACGTTTGTGAAGTACAAAAGCGGATTAGCTTAGTTATGTGGATGTCTTTGTATGCTTAGATCCATGAATATAAAATATTATTTGTGTATAGATTATGGAGATTTTAAATATGTATGATATCCTAACCAAAAAAACACACACGCGTGCGAGAACGCACACGCCCGCGTGCACGCGCACACACACACGCGCACACATAACAGAAGGTTGCAATATGTTCTGGTCTTAGAAAGCTAATTGTGTAACAATTATAACAGTATACACATTTCTTTCAATTAGTGTATACATTTGTTCAGTTATCTCGATAACCCAGTGTTTAACAGTTTAATGTTTAATGTTCAGCTAAAACACACACACACACACACACACATATATATTGCGTTAGGACTTCTTTACATAACATTTCATTATACTGTCAGGTGAAGGTAAGACGAAGCGTACTTCGAGACGAAACATACTGAAGCGTGCCAAGACGAAATCCGAAGAGCAACAGATCCAGGAGAAGATCAACGAACTAGCCGAGGCTCTGTCGGCGAAAATAGACAATGATCGCATCCTCAAGTACGCCTTCAAGCCAAAAGAGGTTGCCACCGGCCCGCTCGACCCGTTCACCAACGCCGACTACGCCGACTACCTGGACATCCTGCACACCGACGTACTGCACTGTCTCAGTTCGCAACTCAGACAGACCGTAACCAACCCGTACCAGGTCGTACCCGAGGGTGACGAACGATTGCGGGACGAGATCGGCTCGCACCTCTACCGGTGCGAGAGATGTCTCAATCTGGACCCGGTGTTCGCCGAGGCCGTGGTACAGCGAGTCGTCGACTACGCCGTCCAGAGCCGGCGGAAGTCTCACAAGACGCTGCTGCTGTACGGGGCTCAGGGATCCGGAAAGACGGTCGTCCTGAGCAGGGCCTGCTGTCGGCTGAAGGACGAGCTCCGTGACGAATGCGTGCTCGTTGTCCGCTACGTTGGCCTGACTCCGGACTCGGCGACCAGCCATGGCCTCCTAGCCGGGATCTGCTCCCAGATGGACCGAGTCCTGGGCCGGAACTTCGTCAGCCCCGTCGATCATCCGGATCTGGTCATCTACTACAGGGAGCTGTTGGTGAAGCTCGAGCGCGACACTAGGCTCTGGATCGTCGCCGTCGATGACCTGGATCTGCTGCTCTCCTGGTCCGAGCAGGTCAGCCAGTCGGATGACCTATCCTGGATCAGCGCCGAACTTCCGGTCAACGTCGTCTTCGTCGGGACGCTGACCGCCGTCTCGAAGAGGGAACGCCAGGCGACGCTCGGCAAGGGCATTCCGTCCGAGAATTACATCCGGGTCCCGAACCTCGACGACCGCCAACTAGAGCGCTTCGTCAATCCGGAATACGAGAAGGCAAAGAAAGTGTCCCTGTCCTCGCGACAGATCAACCTACTCAACGTGATGCGGACTTCCTCGAGTCCGATGTTCTGCGTCCTCCTCTTGGAAAACACCAAACAGCGCAGCCCCGACGCCACGCTCTGCGCCGACGTGTTAGGAGGTGACCCGGGCTCGGCGGTGGTATCCAGATTGGAAATGCTGGAAGAGCGATACGGTGTCCAGACGGTTAGTGGCGTACTGCGATATCTGTGCGCCACACCGACCGGCATAACGGAACTGGAACTGCTCGACGTGCTGTCATGTGACAACGACGTCGTGACGCGACTGATTGACGTCACCAATGCCGACCAGATCAGGTTTCCGTATGTAGTCTGGCTGCGAATGAAATCCGAACTAGGTAAGTGATTCGCTGACGCCGGGACACGTTGATACCACTTCCGGTAGCGTATGCAATGGTCACATGCCGGTCTGAGATGGATTAAATACATTAGAATACTATACTCTCCCTCAAACACACACACACACACACACACAACACAGAGAGAGAGAGAGAGAGAGATTAGCTCCCAGTAGAGGTGCTTTTACTATTATGAAATCTCACATTTAAATAACGCCACCTGTTGATTAATATTTAATCATCAAAGCGTACCTAAAATGTGTTAAAAATAGTAACAACTGACAAAGAAAATTATAGAGTTAATATTTTTTTTAAATTATAATAAAGAAAGACGTTCTAACCGATATAATAATACTTAAGAGTAGTTGTGTATAATTAGTTAATAATATAAAGTTAATATTAGGTTATCTCTAAATTGTATGTAGAGGGTGGTCTTATTATATACAGCTAACAAGGGTCAACGAATAAAAGGAATTTCTTTGTAAATGGTCTTTCATACAAGGGGGCGCCTCCGTGGTCTAGCGGTAGTGTGTTGAACCACAGATCACTACCACCCGTGTTCGAATCTCGGCGTGGGCATATCTGAAGGTGATTTCATCTTTGAATTCGCTTTATTACCTTTGGAGGTCGCTCGGCCCATTTACCCTACGATGTGCACAAGAGTGGCCGTAAAACATAAATCATCATCACTTTCAAATAAGTGCTTCTGCTATTATATTTGTAAACGGAATGGTTGACGTTACTGGACATGACAACAATCTGTAGACCATCCATCTATTGTACGAATAACGGGTTAAATAATATCGTATTTGACTGTCTTGCACTCAGTACGACAACTATGACACGCCTACTTACCGTATTACTTCTAATAGATGAGCAAGTTGCGAGTGTGAAGCTTTAGTTGCACATCTAACAAGTGAATTTATATTTATTTGGAAACCTTACTGAGGAGTACGGTAAAACGTACACGGGCGGTATTAATACCCCCCACTGTTTAAAAGCATCCTTGACACAAAAACACAAAAATCATGTCACTCCAATTCTTCAAAAACTACATTGGCTACCTGTTAGACAGGGTACCTATTTCAAGATTTTATTAATAACTTATAAATCTATTAATGATATGGCGCCAGAATACCTGTGTGAACTGGTATCTATTAGAAAGTCATCCCGAAAACTCAGGTCATCCAGTCAGATATTATTGCAGGTGCCAGTGTTTCCTTGGGGGGCGGGGGTTATAATTGTGAGGTTACCACTGTTTCCACTCCAATTAAACTTCGCCAAAGCGCAAGTTACAATTAATTTGCTCTCAACTAGTGTACATCAGTGTGTATGTTTGTGAGTTACATCCTTCTATTCATAAAGTACAATTACATAACACTCCTTTAAATGGCCAAATATATGGGACTTTATTAAAGGTTACCCCCGACGGGTAAAGTAGTAGGGACAATTATAATCTATCATATTAGTTATGTCAATATTTTCACACACATTGCTATAACAAGGATCTTCTTAGTAGATATTTTATACCTGGTGGTACTAAAACAGAAATTGAAGGCGGCCATATTCCCTTATTCCTCGTCCTGATTTGATTATTGTGTGACGTCAACAATTTGAATCCAGGAGCTGTGCAATATCCATCTCTCTGGTAGTGGTTAATAGTGCGCGATGAATTGTGGATAAATGTACTTAACAATGATACACTAAGCAATATAGTTAGCCGAATGCAAAGCTTAAGATTGCACCAATAATGGAAAACATGACTAGGCCGAGTAATGTTGAGATTTTGCACAATAGTGGCTTCATAATATTGGAACTGTATACACTTTTAAAATATTTCCATTTGGTAACAATTCATTCGTTCGCGAGACAACTTTGAAAGTGGATAAAGTAAAGAAGGTTCTCGGTATACTAGGACGAATCATTCTGAAAAAGGACGCTGTTCCGACCATATTTACTGATAGAAAATATCAAACTGGGGCACATGGTGTCAACGGGGGTCAATGATTGACACACTGTCCACATTGACACCACGTTTTAGCCAACATTTTGCTCGTCCACCCCGAAAGTTACAAATAGTTACACCTTCGGTATCAGAACTGAGGTTACTATTACTGTCACTTTGATTCTTTCTCGGGTTCATAAAGATACCCCTCAATCCCTACAGCTCTATCGTTTGATGTAATTATATCCAATAACAAACCTATACACTGCAGTTAACAGATTAAGCCTGGATAGTATGTGAGCAGGCAGCTTCCAGGATCCCTGAAATCAACGTGTTGACGTCGCATCCTGGCGGCCATTTACACAACTATGTACCACGGGGCATTTCATTGAGATGATAAATGTCATAATATGAATATTAATAAGAAAAACATTAATAATAGTCTTGGGAAGCACTGGAGGTAACCTTTAGCTTTTACATAATAATATATAATCTGTATTTAATTTAAAGATAATCATTATCATGTTTACGTCGTAATTACTATAAGGCCAAAGTAGTTTTTGAAAACGTGTACTTCGTATTGGTTTTAGATGTAATACCTAAATCGAGATATGAGAAGTAGGCAGGGCTTTCTCAGTCTGCTAGGATTTTTATAGATCCGTCTGGGAGCCCCTGGGAGAGTGTCCATGATGTTCTCCCCCCCCCCACCTTCAGGATATATTAGTATAGTATATTGAAAGGATTGGATGACGGCTTGAACTGGACGTAATGGATGATCTTTTAGTCTAGGAAGTGGACACTCCAATATACGATAATCATATTGCATGATCTGTTGTCCATATCGGAACGGAAGAAATATCCTAAAAGCTCACAAAACCTTTAAAAACGATATCTTGTCGGTAATTTATATATCCTGAGCAGAGTTGTTTGATTTAAATCATTTGATTTAAATCATTTGATTTAAATCATTATTTAAATCATTATTTAAATCATTATTTAAATCACTACAAAACATCCTGCATTTCTATTTTTTTAATTTTTTATTATGTTTCATTTCATTTTATAATTATTGCATTTATATTTCGTCAATGCTGAGCTGACGAAATAAGACGAATTTGCATGTAAGTATGTCTAAATGTACGAACCGGTTGGGGGGGGGGCATATCTGAAGGTTGTTTCATCATTGACTTCGCTTCATTACATTTGGAGATCGCTCGGCCCATTTAGCCTACCATGGACACAAAAGTCGCCGTAAAACATCAATCATCATCATATTGTTATATTGTTATTTATGTAAGAAGACCACTCCTAACAATAAAGTAGATTGTTATCATTGGCATCGGCTGTACGGTTAGGAGACTTAATAACGGCTTAAAGTATATGCAAAAACCCACAAAAAACAAGCAATCCTAAATCCAATATGGCGTATGGCGGGAACTGAGAGAGTCTTCCTCCTCGGCTAGTCGACGCTTGACGACGTATTCTATACGCCATGCCACAATCTAGTTCGTGGGTATGTTGTCAGTAACTGGATACAACAACTTTTAAACTCTTATAATAATAATAATAGGTGATATTTATATAGCCCCCCTATTCAGCTAGAAGCTGCTTTACAATATTATTTATAATATTGTTATCCCTTGCTCAATCCTGTTCCCAAGCAGCACATATCTCAACTCCCAAGGGACCATACAACGTATGCTGCAATTATAGGCGCAAAGCGTTACTCACACATAGCCATAGCGTCCTGTCAGGTACTAATTTTTCATGGATGAATGAACCAGTCGCACGTGACAGCATTGCAGCTCACGGAGCCTCGAACCCGCGACCGTTCGCCTACGAGTCCTACGTTCTAACTAACTACGCTGTCACGCCTCGGGTTATAGATGTTCGTTCGTAACGGCGAGTTGTCGTAAGTCGGAGCCGCCGTAGGCCGAGGACTTCCTGTACTACGTGATGTTGGAAGTGGGGGGCGGACTTTATGAGAATTGTGTAAAAGCTTTTCCATTGCATCAAGGATCCCTCTGACATGGCCAGTTAAGGACTGCAATTAGCGCCGTGTAGCTCGTTTACGCGTTGTAAATTCCTGCAACAGCTGTCGAAACTCAACGACGCGCGTATGAGTAAGTCTGATTGTCACTTTTACAGGGTTCACCCCAATACCTAAGAATGTAGGATGTTGGGTTGGTCCTTCATCTTTAGGCCACTTGATGTAAAACCCTGAACCACGAGTGTTTAGTGCCTCTCTACAATGTTCTTTACTATCCTCAATACATTTTAAAAAATCATCGAGATAGACTCAGACTTTGTGAAATCCTCTTTGAGACATCATATACCTTATTTTTTGCGTTGAAAATATGTGTGGGATTTGGCTGACCCCCAAAGGGAAGTCTGGTGTCTACAAAATGTGTGGGGTTGGAGACCCTCTGAAAGTCCATTTGAGGTCCGTGGTTTGGGGTGACCTCAAAGAACGTTATGCACTAGCATAAATCCACTCACCTTCAATGATCATGATCATATGGTCAATCTACACCCCACTCAAATTTAAGTGTAGTCTGTAGCCCCCTATATTGTCTGTCATATCGAAGGACAGTCTCCCACATAAACCGTTCCCCTAAATGAAATATTTTAACGGTATATGATAGGTACTTCTGTGTGTGGTCGTTGGTAAAAGTCCGTCAGTTTGTTCTCAATTCTTGCATTATCTGCTCCTCACTGACAAGGGGATACAGTTTCAAATTTTGGATGTTTAGGGTTTGACTAAGATATCACCTTACCATCAGCTCTCGGATTATCAAAGCACTTTTTACACCAGACCAAAAACAAATTCGATTGTCTTCTATTATGCGACTTTCTCACCTGACTACTGAGTTATGTATATCAGAGGGTTGTCTACATGACGTGATGGTGTAGGTATTGTCTGTTTGGTCCCAACGATGTCGTCCAGCAGGTTTTGTAGCTCCGTAAGTTCCTTCTCCATCGTCACGGCGCCGGAAACTGATTGCCCACTCGATGACTTGGTCACATATCCTCTTGGCTTGGTCACATCTGATATTGGTGAACGGAGTTTGTTCTGGTCTCAAATAGAGAACTTCAGTCTTCCTAAGTCACTATCTGTCAAATAACATTACATCCTCGATAGTCGTAAACCTTGGTATTTTTGGCGTCACAATAGATGTCCGTTGTAAAGCCCGTTTCTGGAAGTAATGATCTATTTCACTCTGTGTATGCTGAGGAATCTGATCTGTGGCTGGCTCTACTTGATGGCATATGTGATTGTGTACACATGTTCGTCCCGTGTGTCGTTAATTATGTCCCTTCACTGGTTCTTTCACAAGTTGTGTATAAGGAAGTGACCAAAGATTGAACTGATTGTGGATGCTGATGGTTTCCGCCTTGTAATTGTGTTTTTTTTTGTGGTATGATACGATGTTTATTTCCAATTTCCAGACCTATATAAACATAACAGGTAAGCATTAAGTATTAAAACAAAAGTACAGCGATGGAAATTGGGGGACCAATGTAGCCGAAGCTGTCTTCCCATTGGCCAGTGGGTATGTACAGGCACCCTGTTTTGGCACTTTGGTAGTTGAAGTATCCGCTGGTCATTGTCATTCAATACTCGAAAAGCTGAGTTAATTACGTCACTCAGTGATTACGTCATATTTGTAGGACATCCTATTTTTTTGGTCAATTTACCTAATCCAAAGTTCCTGTGGAATAGCTTATGATAAATAGGATGTCTCTGACAGACATTGGGTCAATTCAATTCCGGAATTGGAATTGATTATTTTAAAAAATTGAATTGGAATTGATCAATTTTGATTTGGAATTGAAATTGAAGTTTCCTACACAAACATTTAATCCAGAAATTAATTTACTATTTAATTTTTTTATTCAGAAATATTTCTTCCGTGACAATCCTACTTGGATTATAAACTACTCGGAGTAGGTATTCCAGGTAGGTACTCGGAGTACCTACTCATGGTAAAAAGTAGTAGGAAAAAAGAGTTGGTAAAAGCGGAATCGGAATTGAAAACTTTGGAATTGGAATTGATAAATTTCATGTGGAATTGGAATTGACCAAATGGAATTGAGTGGAATTGGAAATGACAAAATCGAATTGACCCCATGTCTGGTCTTTGATGTGTTGCCATTGACAGCTATTAACTTTATGTGGTCAAGGCATGTTCCCCCTGGATCAGGCCCCGCAAGTATTACCCAACCAGGAACCTACATTTCCCTAGAAGGGGTAATGTTCAGGTAGCCACTGTTTCCACCCCAATTAAATTCATTTCACCAAAAGTGTTAGTGGGCACCTCCGTTATCTAGTTGGTAGCGCGTTGGACCAGAGATCACTAATCGAATCTAGATGTGGGCATATGTGCCTGCTATTTAGCCTAACATGTGCACAAAAGTAGCCGTAAAAGTGAAGTTACAATTAATTTTCTCACAAGGTAGCGTGTTGGACCACAGATCACTACCACCCGTGCTCGAAACTCGGCGTTGGCATATCAGAGGGTTGTTTCGTCTTTGACTTCGCTTCATTACCTTTGGAGGTCGCTCGGCCCATTTAGCCTACCTACGTGCACAAAAGTGGCCGTAAAACATCAATCATCATCATCATCGTCATCCTCAACCAGTGAACATGAGTGTACGCGAGTTACATCCTTCCATTCATAAAGTACATTTGCGTAACACTCTTTTAAATGGTCAATATATGTAGGGGGAGGGTTATTAAATATAACGTAATATTATATCATCTTTATTTAGTTTGAAAATAATCATTATTATAATTTCGTGATAATTAATCCAAGACCAAAGTAGATTTAAACTCACTTCATCAAAATTGAAGTCGTAATTAATGAATTCACTGTCCATGGTGAGCCAGCGGAGTGACATCCCATTGTTACAGCTGTTTGTTTTGTAACATCGTTTACAAAGAACAATATTCTTTACGCAGTTGCATGTGAGTCAGTTTATATGATAAACCAACGTCAATAAATACAGGTCTAAATATTCCGGGGGGGGGGGGTCATAACCTCGGCCACGATTAGAAAGTGAAACACATAGCCAACCACCGACATCGCGCACACACATACACAAACAAACAAACAAACACACACACAAACAAACAAACACACACACACACACACACACATATATATATATATATATATATATATATATATATACAATAACACAGTACGTAACGAGACAGCTAATGGTATATTGTTTACGTGTCAGTGTCTGATGCTGACATGTCGGTCAGACGCCATATTGCTACATGATTAATCCTACATGATTAATATTAGCTGATGATCATAGGAATCCTGTGTTTAAGGATGACGTGATATATGCTCAGTCAGTAACGAGACCCTGTTGTGGTGGTTATTAGTGAAATTGTATCAGTCTGACCACAATCAATAAGATGGAAGCGAGACGATTGTATCATATTGTTTGTAACATTAAACAATATATAATACAATACAGTATATGATACGAGACTGTATATAATATGTGCTTGTTTGTTTCTCATTATGATATCATAATAATAATTACAATACTTGAAATACGAAGATGATTCTGTTAGACGAGTTGTTCGTTTGTTGTCTGTTTTGTTTACTAAATCTTTTAAATTATCGAAGATTCTTAATAAAATGGGAAAAATGTCTTGGGGAAAAGGATCACTCGTTTTGTAAATACGGCGAAATGTTGATAAGTTCGCGTCAAAATTTGGTGTGTTTGATATAGAGAAATGAATACAGGTCAAAGTTTATCACCAACAAGTTTCACCGGACATCATCCCAACAATGTATCCTGTAAATCGAAACGGATTATGGAACAATTCGGTGATCGTGTTCCACAAATGTAGTTTTCATGACTGCCGCTAGATGTCGCATTAGTTACTAACCGTGTCCATCTCTCGTTGATCTTTGAAGGTTGCCTCATCGAGGAGCGCTATCTGGATCAGAAGCTGGTACTTTGCTTCAGCCATCGGTTGGTACAAAAGGTTCTTATGGAGAAGTACCGCCTCAGCGTTCCGGATATGGTGAAGGTGCACAGCGAACTAGCCGACCTGTACATGGAGACGTGGATCGCTGGTCGCCCTCTGGTGGTCAGCGATTCCAACGTACAGATAATGGACAATTTGGGAAGATTTATTGGACAGCAGCCGCTCGTCTTCGGTGACACCAAGTACAACATCCGAAAGATCAAACAACTGTGGTGTCATCTCCTATACGCTGGTAAGCTTGTTCGTCATATACGTATCCACTCAGTCGCAAGTAAGCAGACACAGACCTGCAGGTTTTGGGTTCGAACCCCCGGATTTGCTATAACCGAAGGATGTTTCATCTATCATTTCGCTTCATTATCTTTGAAATCAACTCAATTCATTTCATTTACCTATAGGCCATAATACACACAAGCACGCACGCACACGCACACACACGCACACGCACACGCACACGCCCGAACACACACACACACACACACACACACACACACACATATATATATATATATATATATATATATATATAATATATATATATATATATATATATATATATATATATATATATATATATATTACACTAACATCCTATACAAATATAAAGAAGCCTTGATATGTAGGTAAAGGACAGATTATATATAAGTACCTGAACACAATTATATTAATGTGAATACATAACAAAGCTTATACCAGTTTATATGTTCTTAGCAACATACCTCGGTTACCCCTCATCTAATTAATAGCTAATATCGCAATTTTCCTAAATAACTACATATTACACACTGACACAAACACACGCACACACACACACAGCACACACACAGCACACACGCACACACACACACACATATATATATATATATATATATATATATATAGGGGAGAGAGATATCGAGAGAGACAGATTTTTACCTGTGATAGATAATGACAGCTAGCACAATTAACGTTTTTATCATTCAATAGCACCACCACTACCTCTACCTTTACTACCGTCATAACATCACCAACTACCTACATCACCACTACTACCACATTTACTACCGCTACCACTACTATCACCATTACTAGCAGCCACATCATCACCACTAACACCACCACCACCAGTACCACTACCTCTACCTCTACTACCGTCATAACATCACCAACTACCAACATCACCACTACTACCACATTTACTACCTGTACCAATACTATCACCATCACTAGCAGCAGCACCATCACCAACACCACCAGCACCACCACCAGTACCATTAACACAGCTGCCACTAACACCACCATCACCACTACCACAATAACTACTACCGGTAGCATCACTATCACCATAACTAAGCAGCAGCACCATCACCACAAGCACTACCACAACCACCAATAACATAACCACCACCACCATCATAATGATTAACACCACAACCACCATCACCACTAACACTACCATCACTACTAACACTACCATCACCACTAACAATACAAACACCACTAACACTACCATCACCACTAACACCACAATCACGGCTAACATCACCATCACCACTAACACCACCTTCGCCACTAACACCATCATCACCACTATCAGCACCATCACCAATAACAGCACCGTCACGGCTAACATCACCAACGCCACTAACACTAATATTACCACCATCGCTAATAACACCACCATCACCACCATCACCATCACCACTACCATCACCATCATCACAACCATCACCTTTATACCACCATTACCACCATCACCACCAACATCACCATCACACACACACACACACACACACACACACACACACACACATTATCAATACAAAAGCCAGCTAGTTCAAGGTTTTAGATCCCGAGACCTGTCCAGTATAAAGAATCCCGACTTTGAACTCTAAAATCAAAACAAATCTTTTCAGGTAAAACGAATGAGCTGAAGGAAGAATGTTTTTGTCGATTCGAGTACCTGTTAGCCTACCTACACAGAACGTCATTAGCCTCCCTACTGTACGCTTTGGATATTGCCAACTCTCTCGTCCTGGATAATGACATCCAGATCGTACGGAGTGTACTCGCCCAGTCCGTACAAACGTTAAATCAGGATCCGCTCCAGTTGGCAAACGAACTCATAGGACAATTACAACAGATTAAAGGTAGGTACACTCTATTATCGCTCACTTCTCGGCAGTACTTTCTGTGGGTATTATATATATATATATATATATATATATATATATATATATATATATATATTCTTATTAATCTTATATTTGTTTTTTTAAATATTACCTAACAATGTAAACTGAAAATATTTATCTCTTTTGAAATATATTGTAGATATATTATGTAAGTATGTATTGCTCTCTCTCTCTCTCTCTCTCTCTCTCTATATATATATATATATATATATATATATATATATATATATATATATATATATATATATATATATATATCTTCCATTTAGACCAGTACAAGACATTCCTAGAGTCTCTTGTACAGCAGGCTATGGAATGGTGTGATTCTTTTCACAAACCAATTCTCGTACCATTATCCTCATGGCTACCAGACCCACGCGTACCTTTAGTTGTCAAGGCAACCTTTACTAAGAAGGTGACCAAGCTGTGTGTTTCGCCGACCGGACAGCACGTTTTCTGCTCAGCCGGAAATGACGTTTATATGTGTCACGTGGCATCGAACAAACAGCTGAGGGTGTTTTCTGGTAAAAATTATTTCGGCTAAGTACATTGGATAGAACTAGATTCGATAGAAGCAACACACACACACACACACACGCGCGCACACAACTATATAAATGTAAGTAAACGGGTATTTTATATAGGTCATTCTGGTGACGTCACATGCCTGGAGTGTACACAAGATGGAGGTTATTTATTTTCCGGTTCAACGGATGGTTCAGTCCATATATGGCACGTCACTACCGGAAGAATTAAACGTATTATCAAGTCAGTATTACCATATTAATTTTAATATTTAAAATGCATCATATTTATTTTGAAATATAAATCGCGACTAATTATTTAACAACAACAGCAACGACGATAATAATAATAATAATAATAATAATAATAACGGCCTTAACGACAACGATATCACCCTTGCTACCATTACCCAACAACAACTACTACTGTTCGTATTACTACAACTACTACTATTACTACTACTGTTACTACTATTACTACTACTACTGCTACTGTTACTACTACTGTTACTATTACTACTACTACAACCAGTAATATTATTCCTACTATCTTTGCAATAATGCTGCTGCTGATAATGATGTGTGATAATAATAATAATAATAATAATAATAATAATAATAATAATAATAATAATAATAATATAATGACACATGCAGCACTATTGACAGTAAAGACAGTTTAGAATGGACACCGCAAGGGACCAATCAAACAACATGGCGTCCTTCATCGAAATTCTCTCTCTCTCTCTCTCTCTCTCTCTCTCTCTCTTCTATCTATCTATATCTATCTCTGGGTCAATGTTTCCATAGAGAACACACCGATGCGGTGACGTCGCTGGCTGTGAGTGGGCCAGGTGATACACTAATTACTGGATCAAAGGATAGGTTAATTAACGTGATCCAGACCCACACTGGCCTAGTTCAACAGACAGTATCCAAACACAGCGGACCGGTGACCTGCATCAAGCTAAATAAAGCTGGTGTACTGCTAGCTACAGGTAATAAACAAGGCGAGAGGTCAACAGAATCAGGTGTTTTGGGCCCATCTTGTGAATGGGGGGAGGTGTCTATGGTGATTAATTTGGCTAAAGACAGTTGTGTCATATCCCCCCCCCCCCCGTCTCTCTCTCTCTCTCTCTATATATATATATATATATATATATATATATATATATATATATATATATATACTCTCCAAACCAGTATAAAACATTCTCAGAGCCACTAGACGAAGGAATTATGTGTTTCTTTCCCAAATAGTAATCCCCTTTATCCGGTGTCACCTGCCCCGTATTAAGCCCAAAACACACGTAACAGATTTCTAGCTTGAGTGAGCAACGGCATTCCTTATCGAAAAACCCATATATATATATATATATATATATATATATATAGTGTGTGTGTGTGTCTGTGTGTGTGTCTCTCTCTCTCTCTCTCTCTCTCTCTCTCTCTGTGTGTATGTGTGTGTGTGTGTGTGTGTTTGAGAGAGAGGACGATTTTTATTTGTGGATGCTATATAACGTTTTTGTTAATAGTTAATTAAAAGCTTGTTGTTGCCCGTCTTCAATCTGGATCACAATTTTAGGATATATTTCGGATCGTCGAGGTGATTTCGAAGAATGGCTTCAGGGCGAAATCGTGTCTTGACTTGTGTGTGTGTGTGGGGGGGGAGTTGTTGTTATTGAAAGGAGATTGTTGATGAGTTTTCCGGAGCCGAGATAATAGTCAATTGGTGATATCACGCCGATGGGGATAAAATAGTCAGTGTTCTGGGATAATGACCTATTTGGGTCACTGTGTGATGATTTGATGCCGAGTCATTATCCTGTTTGACGCCAATTGATTTTCGTCAACTAGCGCCGTGGCGGGAATCACTCTAGATTATCGGCACAGTGCCCTTTTGGGGCACACGAGTTTGACCGAATTGCGCACCTTTCAATTCTGTTGTGCCTCATTAGCCTGGCAACAGCGTACCCTTGTCTTTCCCTAGTATTTGTTGCTAATAATGTGCAACATGCACAAATAGATGGCTGTCATCTCGTGGCCATAGTTGTTTGTTCACGATACGTTGTCATAGTGACCATAAATCATCGAGCCGTGATGGCGCGGTTAGTTAGAGCGTAGGACTCATAGCCGAAGGGTCGCGGGTTCGAGGCTCCGGGAGCTGCAGTGCTGTTACGTGGCGACATCCATAAAAATAAGAATCAGACAGGACGTGATGGCTAACGCTTTGCGCCTTTAATGGCTGAGATATGTGATGGTCTGAGTCGGGGATAATAATAAAACTGTAAAGTGCCTTAGAACAGCTATCTAGCTGAATAAGGCGCTATATAAATATCACGGATTATTATAATTAATAATTATAAATCAAGATCTGATTGATGGAATCGTGTGGGAACCAGCCAATCATCATATAGTAGTATTTAGTAGTAAATATTTCACCAATGAGACTTGGTGTAACTAGGCCAATTTGATTCATTCATTTAAAACAACCAGTCACATGTGAAATAAGTTTCTGGCCGAGATCCTCAAAATGTGACCAGACAGGTATACGTGCAGCCGTTATCTGGGTATAGCGCATCTGGTGAACCTGCGTGTCCATATCATGGATGATCATCGCAATTTTGCGTTGGGTGACGAGATTAATTAGCGTCAATGACGTAAGGGCACGCTCCAGACTGATCCCCGCGTCGCTGTGTCGCGTGCTTTGCGACTTAAATCCGCGTCGAATGATGAACGAGCTGACGTTAAGCGCCTAACCCGAAGTGGAACTTACTCATTAACCGATGTAAACACTTATCGTAATCCGGTAGCCTCTGGCTAACATCGGCTTCTCCCACATGGATCCCCCCCCCCCAGCACACACCTGACCGCCCGTGTGTCGACCTCCCGTGTCGTCCGCCATGTCTCCCTCTTAGGCCAAGCACGGAGAAGGACAACAAGTCTGAGGGCACAGCGTAATTGTGGCTCCATATTAGACGGATAGATAGACGATCTGGTGTCCATCTCGCTGCCATTCGGCCGCCGGCGCCTCTCGACGGAACAAGATCTGGATAGAGTCGACTGAATGACCTTTTCCTGGGGTCGAGACATCTCTTTGCCGGTTTCCTGTTTCATTGGCTGCTTGCTCGCGGGTGAGCGTTCGTGTCACACGTTGTCGTGGCTGGATGGATGATCCGCTTGTTCTTGGTGTATTTGGGGGCTTCGGGTGGACAGGGAAGAAGAGTGGAGGGACGCGGGGGGGGGGGGGCAAGGTGGGGAGGGAGGGCGCGAATTGGCGCTGGTCACTTCCTGGAAGCGTCATTTGTTAACCTTCAAAGGTTGGCTGGTTGATTGGTATGTTTATATTCTCAGCATCAGCAACACCTGGGATATATGGCCGAAGGGGGCCTGATTGGGGAAATATCCGACAAACACAGGTATATATGAGCTAGATTCGAACCCATAACCTTGAGGTTTGCAGTACAATCCCCTAACCACTTCGGCATCGAAACCCCTAAGCTTCAAATGGATCTTTCATGTCATATAAATAATATTCTACGTCCCTGAATAAATATGCATGTGTCTGTGTCTGTGTACGTGTGTGTGTGTGTGTGTGAGGGGCGATGTGTGCGTGCAATATATATATATATATATATATATATATATATATATATATATATATATATATATATATACGTATATCCTTTTGGGGAGGTGTTATATGGGCGCAAGCGACACGACAAACATTCACACTGATAACGGTCGAGCTGTTTGATGGTTTGGTCGACCACATCTATAACAGTAAACAGAGAAACTGAGAGACAAACATCAGCTGACCGGACTCAGGTAAAAACAACGGAAACACTATTGCTCTTAAGCCGTTGTTAATGCTCGGGGCAAGAATACCATCAGACGGCTTTGCTTTATTAAAATATCCCTCGCACACGCCCGTCCTCCCCCCCCCCACACACACCGGGAGAGAGAGAGAGAGAGAGAGTCATCGACTCGAAGGGTACATTTTCAGCCGATCACCCACACCCCGTCTTCGTGCTTGATGTGGTGCAATCGAGTGAGTGTCGTATGAATTATTAACCAGGTGTAATAATTAGGTAATGTTTATAGAGTTGTCAGTTGCGATAAGATGGTCTTAGCTTCTGCTCTCGTCCCTGTGTCATAGGTTCATCCGACAAGACAATCAACATGTGGGATTTTGAGGACATGGCGCTGCTGTACACAATAGACAGTCCGAGTCCTGTCACCAAATTACTACTATCAGAGGACAACAACTTCCTAGTTTTTGGTAATATTGTGACCCATTTAAGATGCCATAAATTCATAACTACCCATGGAGTCTTGTTCTGGTATCTATGTTAATGATGATGATGATGATGATGATGATGATGACTAAGACGATGATAATGATGATGGTCGTAGCCATAATAATAATAATAATAGTAATAATGGTTTATTTTCAGCGTGCCAGGACAACAGTGCGTACGTAGCTTCTCAGGTAACAGGCACTGTATTTCACGAGCTACTGGACAATAAAATACAGGTGCGAGGGAGCGAGCGAACGTGCATGTGTATTTATACGTGTATATGCGTGTGTGTGTGCGAGCGCGTGGCATAGCAAAGGCGTGTGTGTAGGCACGCCATCATGGAACGACAACTTGCAGCTACATACTTACAACTGGCAGCTACATACCAATTCGTAAATCTGCACAATACACACCAGCATCATAGGAAACGCCCGGAAAGTTCATCAGTTAACATTTTGTTCGTAAGAAAAATCTATTTTACTCAAAGTGACAGCCAGATCCGGTAAGAGCTTAAATTGCTTCTACACTGACGCTAAATGGAACTATTGATTGTTTTCGCAACGCCACTTCGCATTTAGCTTTACTAGCCGAGCAGGTATGAACAGTTTAGAGGAACGTTTCACCTTCGTTTTAAATTTTCAGCACCAATACAACTTATAGTTCATACAAATTATAATAAACGATGTCAAAATGTGAACGCGCATATCAACCCCATATTAAATAATCCAGTACGAAGTTGACGCTACCGAAGTCTGACGTCACATAGCACAAACTGTTTGTATGACCCGGCTATGACAAATGTAAACAAGTGTTAGCCGAGCATATGATTTCAGGACAAAGACGTATTTACGACTGGTACAGTGTGTAGATGGACCAAACAGCACGTAGACTGAAATTCCTTATGAAGATTGTTTTGTACTCTTGTAACACTAAGCAACTATGGAGCTGTCGGTTAGTAAGGTAAACTGCGTCAGTTAGTAGCAGTTGGTAGGTACAGCACGTGGCCATGTAAGGTCACGCGAGGATAGCTAACCCGGAGCATCTCTGATCCGACCCGATCTGGATCGAGACAACTACGCGATCCTTGTGCCAGCTGACGTCAGAACACGTGACGTTGCTCCTTCCCGCCATTCAATCTGCCATTCGAAGAAGTCGTAATAATGACTGATGATGATTGATGTTTTACGGCCACTTTTGTGTACAGGGTAGGCTAAATACCCTTCTGACATAGCAGGGCCGGGGTTTGAACCCAGGCGCTATAGATCTGTGGCCATCCACTCTACCAGGTAGGCCATGGAAGCTCGTTCAGAAAGGAAGATTTCAGTCGGTACAGTCTTTGATAAAGCTCTATAAAACTAGATCAGAAAAAGGGCGTTCTTCATCTCGTCAAGAATGCCCATTCACAGCTACTGAGATCTGTCCGTACGAAGACATAAATAAACCAGCAGGACGTATGGCGCCCTCTAGCGGCTGTCTTTGAAAATCGGAAACCGGAAATACACTGGCTCCCTCATATATAACACGACCAATATAATTACTAGACAGCGTCATTGTGTTTCGTAGTCCATACTTAGGCGACAGGACAGGAGATGACAAAAATAGGGATTTTTACGCACTCGATCCTTCTTCCATCATGTCATCGAGCCCAGGTGTCTTCATTTAACATCAACGTCTACGGCTTGTAAACAATATGTTTTCATCCACGGCCCCGATTAAGAAGTAACTAGTTCAAATCGGAACTAAAACTACAAAAGCAACCTGTCCATTAGGCTAAATGGAAACGATATCGACCTGGTTACTTCGGCACGAAAACGTTAAACATCTCGCCACTACTATACACCACACCGTTTTCTCTGTCCTGCCAATTTGGCCTCGTACCCGTGTCAGTTCGTATCAGTCGCGAAAGGTACTGAACATAACTATTGATGTTTAATGATGTGCGCGGTGGGTTAAATGGGCCAAGCCAACAAGCTTCGAAGGTAATAATTCGAGCCGAAAGATGACACCATCCTTTAGCCAGTTGTGATACGATGGTTTATAATTGTAGATTGGTAGCTTGGCGCTAAGTAAAGATGGAGTACACTGTGCCGTTGGTGGTTTGGACGGACATCTTTATATCTATAACTTACGAAGCGGAGAACTTCTCGATACATTTACGGGGGGAGGACCCCTCTGTGACGTCATCATAACGGCAGACGATCATTTTATCTTCACCGCTTGTAAGGTAAGAATAAATATATATCGTGATGATTAGATAGATAGATAGATCAATACAGATATAGATAAAGATAGATCGATGTACCATTAGCGAGAGAGAGAGAGAGGGCGGGGGATTTTTTCTTATTATTATTCATTGTATTTATTTTTGTTGAAAACGCTTTGTAATCGGGATTTTCTATGCGAGTCATTTTCCTGAATTTTTATTACGCCAACCGAATTTAATGTTAAAATTCATATACTTGCACCAATTTCCCTCTCTATATCATATAGTTTCTCATCTATATCATACAGTTTCCCCTCTATATCATATAGTTCCCCCTCTATATAATATAGTTTCCCCCTCTATATCATATAGTTCCCCCTCTATATAATATAGTTTCCCCTCTATATCATATAGTTTACCCCTCTATATCATATAGTTCCCCCTCTATATCATATAGTTTCCCCTCTATATCATATAGTTCCCCCTCTATATCATATAGTTTCCCCTCTATATCATATAGTTCCCCCTCTATATCATACAGTTCCCCCTCTATATCATAGAGGGCTATTAAATTTATATATGCCATCTTTTTTCCGAACTCTCGATCGACAACCGACTTCTAATCTATTTCTTCTAGAGTTGATTCTCTCTCTCCCTCTCTCCCTCTCTCTCTCTCTCTCTCTCTCTCTGTGTGTGTGTGGGGGGGGGCGTTTACGTCCTGTTACCCGCATATGGTAGGCTCCAAAGCGACCTCCAAAGATAATGTGACAAAGTGAAGAATGAAACACCCTTCTGACATAGCCCGACATAACTGTGTCCCCCGTACGTGTGTGTGAGTGAGTGAGTTTGTAATCCTGCTGGTGAGTGCCGTAATCCAGCAGACAACCAGTCCTAATAAATCTTTACCCCGTCTTATCTCCAGGATCGTGTCATGGTTTGGACGTTCTACAAGCGTACGACGAACTCTGTTGCCGACACAAACAACTCTCACACTAAACCAATCACCTGCTATTGTATGTCAATCGAAGGGAAAATGGCTATCACAGGTAAAGAATTTCTCAAAGATATAAGCTCAAAACTAATTTTACAGACACGGCATCACTTGTTCCTAATACGAATTGTCCCCAATTCTGCGTAACACAATTAAATAAATCGACCCATTTTTACCAACACTAAATTATACACACACACACACACACACACACACACACACACACACACACACACAACATAATATATATATATATATATATATATATATATATATATATATATATATAAATTTTCTATGTTAAGGCGAATAATGCATGGTTTTTTCCCGAGTGTTCATCAATGTTCTCGCCTTAATACCATAAACGGGTGAAAATGTTCAACCGGAATGTACACTTTCCGACAGGTTCTGACGACTGTTTGGTGAAACTTTGGAACTTGGACATCAGCGACTTCATCGGCAACTTAGAAGGTCACACGAGTCCAGTGACCAGCGTCGCCGTCGCCGCACAAGAAGCGTTCGCCGTCTCTGGAGCCGAAGACAGGACGGTGAAGGTCTGGAGCATTATGATCAGCTGCGTCATAACGGATTATAAGGTTTGTTGGCCGCAGGCACGTTATGAGGGGCCCAAGATCTGGCGCACAACAAGCGCGTTTTTCGAATTGCTAGGGATTGCTTAATCTTAGGAAAGACTATTTATAACAAGACGTGTTACTTCGCGTTTTAACATGGGACACCATTTTGAATTCATGGAGCGCCAGAGCCCTAGCGACCGGAGGTAGATTGTCACGGACAGCTCCCTTCGTTAACATGGCGCCTAATGGCACTGGTTCATTCTGCGCCGCTTTCGGCTGCAGTAACAGAAAAAGTATACACAAATAAAGACCTCCCCGAAAGGAAATGAAAGCTAGTGTATAAAATTGATATGATCTGGCTTTTTAAAAATAAACTTAATAAAGGATATTTAAAAAATAAGTATAGCAATTAGAAGTAGACACGCCCCTATTTGACATGACCCATCCAGTAGGCCCAAGCAGGATCTATCTAGATCTATTAATCACAAAATGGGTATGTAAGATATACATAAGCTTACAGTTACATGTACTGGAGCCACTGAAGATGTTATGCACTTGGTTCAAGTCATTATTTTACAAGGTATTGTTCTGTTTCCGTCCTTGAAGATCTACCATGTAAACAGGCCAATCTCTTGGTTACAGATCTACTGGTGTTATTTGTTACAGTAGTCAATGCATGTGTCTATTACATCTCTGGGTATATTCTGTCTAACTTTAAACAGTTCACTGATTTGTACTAAATGTCATATTTTTGTAGTAGTGGTTGTTTAGAGCTGGAAGCAATTTGGGTTATTCTGTCCATTTGATAACAAATGACTGATTGTAACTATAGATGAATCCGTGGCACAGAGATTTGATGCCGCTTATTGTATGAAAGTACTAATTTCTCTATCTCTAACAGGTTAACGCAAACATAAACATTGTTAATATTCCATGTATATTCTTTGTTCTCAGCTGGGCAGGCCTATATTGCATAGTCTATATTATTGAGGTGTAGACTTTAAATGAACTTATAATTTTTTTAGTTAATATATGATAAACGGACATAACGACTATATGGTGAATTGTGTTATGATTGCGTTATAATAGCTGTATATATCATTATATGTATATAGCCAAATAAATACAAATGTATGGACTATGATAAACTGACATGATGAAAGTATGTTTGTATGCATTTACCTCATATATACCTAATTGTTTTCATTAAAAAAACTTTCATCAAAGCTGTAAAATAACCTAAACCACGTTCAATTATAGTCAAGTGATCGCAAATTGTGGGGTGTGAATTAATTAAGTGACTGGGCTGTAAATGACTTAATTATTTATTTACAGTTTCAGAGCTTCGTTTCCTTCGATATCATGTGTGCACAATTAAAGTGTTAATTACTAAAAGAGTACGTGATCATGTAACATATAGTACTAGTATTGGCAATTCATTTCAACCATGCGCACACATGTACACGATCACGTGTGGACAACCAGAGAGCTTATGTTTATCTGAGAAATACCTCCGGTCGCTTGAGGCGCCACTGGTTCAAAATTCAACATGGCGCGGCAAGAGTAACGCCTCTCTATATTTAAGCTCTCTGATCTTAGCGCGTTACCAATGAGTGGGTGAGTCGGTGAGTGAGTTCGGTTCAGCGACAAAAACAGTCGCATTATTCTAACTGCATGTAATGATAAAAACAAGCCAAAATAAGCCCCTAATACACAGTGGTATCATATCTATATCCTCTAGCACTATGAACTGACACGGGCGAGTGAGGCGTTTACGCTTAACAGTGTTAATAATTGTGTTTTTAACAGGAACACAACAGTCCCGTTGTGAGTATCTACGTGTTGGGTGATAACAGACGTGTATTGACGGCAGATAGAGAACAGGTGATAAATCTCTGGCAGGCGGAAGACGGCGTCACTTACCTGACACTACACGGACCAACCTGTCTGATGGATCTGGCACCGAACAGGGAAATAGCATTATCTGGAGATCAGGGAGAATCTAGGTCTCACTCTCTCTCTCTCTCTCTCTCTCTCAGTGTGTGTCTGTGCGTATGTGTGTGTGATAGGTCCCAGCAAAAATGATCGTATAAAAAGTAGGAGTTTCTAACCCAAAAGTAGGGCACAATGTGGACAAAAGCTTCCATTATTTGAACAAAATATTACATGTTTTTGATTGTGTACAGCTACGGTATCTGCTTTCATGAACACGTCGCTTCTGAAAGTATATGAACTTCGAAGCAACATGGTTATTACATGACGCATAATTATAACACACACATACACACACACATACACACAAACACACACACGTACTTAATTTGATTGACATATATGTAATTGATGGATCGACATTTTATAATGGATCGACAATTAGAAGATGGTGAAAAGTAGGAAAAGTGTGTGTGCACGCGCGAGTGCGCACGTGACCACTCGCTGTCTTATAATTCCAGCGCCCGTCTGTGGCATGTTGACAACGGTACTGTAATCCAGGTCATATCTCATACTGATCATATCAGTTGCGTCACGTTCTCATCTGACTCACAATTTATAGCAACCGGCTCAGCTGACACGTCGTTGAAAGTATGGGAAGCCAATAGTGGCAAACTAACTCAGGTCTGTATAGGGTGTAATGTAGACGAACGTTTGCTAAGAACTTAGCAGAATTGTTGCTTGTCAAATCTCGCTCAAAAAACACACCAACCTTTCACCAAAAGTAAAACAATTTGACTTATCTTCTGATTTGTATTGCATGTAGCTTAATCAACACAAACAATTAGAAAAGGTATTAATAGTAATGCTTGCTCAGTTTTTATTCGCAACACGTGTCCTTTAACTATTTAAAAAAAATTGCCCCAGTTTTTCAAGCAAAAATTTACATACTGTAGCTTTGTCGAATCTGATTGGCCGTTACCGTCCGCCATTTTAGTTCGCATTACGAGCCAATCATGGTTTAGTTATTTTCAAATTGCATGACACAACGTGGAGTGTTGTACGTGTGCGTGAAATTTGTATTTGGCTCCTGTGTCGGGATATAGGGGGATACCTTTTCCGACCTAACATAACTGTTTTTGTTGATATCATGTAAAGGTTTTGGTCGAACACGAGGCTCTCGTTAGCTGCGCAGCCATCACGACGGATAACTGTCACGTGATCTCGGGGTCACATGACAAATGTCTTTTGGTGTGGAATCTGTCGACGGGCGAGGTGCAGCATCGTCTGACAGGACACAGAAACCACGTGACTTGTGTGAAAATAACAGAAGATAATAGTATAGCAATATCAGGTTTGTTGTGACCATGATGATGATGATGATGATGATGGTGATTATGATTATCATCATCATACTGGTTTTGTGATCATTTTTATACAACTGATTGTTTCTTTATCTACAGTTACTACTAAGTACTCTACTACAAATACTGCTACCAATACTGTTACTATTCCCATTACTGTTGCCACTACTACTATTACTACTACTGCTACTACTATAACAACCACCACTACTAGGCAGGCTTCCGTCAGCAAAAACTATACATGTCTGCAGACTAGGAAACGTACAAAAGCCAAAATTCAATTGAAAACAAACATTGAGTATTTTAATTGAAATTTATTTAATAATAAACAGTTAAAATTGACAGAAACCTTTAGCGGAGAGACATACTATCAATTCGCTGATATACAAGGTGTGGTCCATCAGACAGATATGCCATATATAGACTCCTGATCTTCATCTAGACATATTATAGATTCTTAAAATAGACGGACCATAAAGATTCTCAGGTTAAGTCGATAGACTAAAGATGACCAGAAAGAGTGGATCTATTGATCAATAACGTTGGCTGTCTTCCTTTAGGTTCCAGCGATGGTACAGTTGTTGTCTGGGATCTCAGACGAGGTCTAGAGATCACCATGTTCGATATGCACGCTCCAGTTATCGGTTTTGCTATCAACAATAATGCCGACAAGATGGTGGTGATGTTGGAAAATAGCAATCACTTACCTCTATTGTGTCTACATAACAGCCCGGCTCTGAACCTGAAGACACAAACTGGCAGTACGATACAGCTTACAGATGGTAGGTACTGTGTGTGTGTGTGTGTTTACAGCACTGGGGGAGGGGGGTTACAAAAATCACTAATGCAGTTTATGGATCATTCATTAGGACATAGAAACCGTACCTGTAGCGTTTCCTACTCAGGTATATAATGTCTCATCTATTAATTGCTTCAGGGATTTCCATGTTTAGCTGACATTAGCGATGAAACGACTTTTATTAAAACCGAAATTTTTTGGACTGTTACTTTCTGATGGCGATATCATATATATGCCTGGTGTTTAGTATACAAACAATACGATTAACAACGGATTGTAGTTATTTATGAAAAGCAGTACAGATTAATTACTACTGTGTTGGGAAAGACAATTCTATATACACATCTTAGTAAATTACACATAGTAAAGACTGGTACATAACAAAAACGAACCAGCAATGTGGTAGTCAGCTTTTCCAGATGGAAAACATTATTTCTATTCTTGAAATGAACGTATTTTTATTGGAGATTTAATCCGTATCTGCTACAGTTAGCAAAATCTAGTAAACTTATACGAACGATTATATATAGAAATAAGGTATCAAATAGACAGCTCGCCGTCAATAGTTTGATAAAATGAGTAATAGAGAGATGGCTTCGTTTAGCCTTGGAACTGAACATTTAAGATAATCGAATGAAACATCCTGACCCACCGCCCCCCCCCTCTCTCTGATGATGACGTTTTACGGCCACATTTGTGCACATGGTAGGCTAAATGGGCCGAGCGACCTCCAAAGGTAATGAAGCGAAGTCAAAGATGAAACAACCTTCAGATATGCCCACGCCGGGATTCGAACTCGGGTGGTAGTGATATGTGGTCCAACACGATACCATATATATATATATATATATATATATATGTGTGTGTATATATATATATATATATATATATATATATATATATATACAGTTTATAAAACTTATTGTATGGTAACAGTCTTATGTTGACATCGAAGTGTATGCGCGTGTGTGTTAAATATAAACCTGTATTCATCAGGTTATATATTTAAAACAAAACATTTGTACAATAAATGTCTAATGTCACCGCGATAGCTCAGCAATAGTTCTCTGTACTATTAAACATCTGTTCCGACAGAGTCTAATTTCCTACCTATACGCCCGAGAATACCAACATTTCATCGCCAGATTACCACATATTCCTACCCGATGAAGAAATGTCACTACGAGAGAATACATTCGGAAGCCTCGGACTCTAGGGTAAGTAAATACGACGCGTTCGACGATAGCCTGTCTAGAGCGGCCACTTGTATAAAGCGGCCATCCGTATCCTTAAGACAACGGGTGCAAATTTTAGGATCACAAATCTGATAATAATACAAAATGACGCATCACAATTTTTGCAGTTTTCTTTGGGTTTTGTTTTGGGTTTTCTTCCTTCTTCTAAATCGTTGTTTATAAACAGGAAATATTTCTGGGGACAGTTACTAAATGATCTCTTTGTCTGCCACAATCAATTACATGTGGCTTTTAGCTCGTCGTTTGCCAGTTCTGTTTTAGGGTATTGATGTGTGGCTGAATGTACGATGACTCCCTTATGACCGTATAGTTCCTTAATTCGCAGACTTCGCCGTTGAAGGCGCCACTGCAGGCTGCCCAGAAAGCGAAAGCCAAACAACGAAGGGAAAAGGTGCTGCAAAAGAGTCAAAAGGAACAGAAAAAAGCAGAGGAAGGGGAAAGGAAATCTAGCATTTGTGCAGTTCTTTAACACACGCTATATATATATATATATATATATATATATATAATATACAACAACTGATAGCCAAAATACATTGCTCACAAACTCTTTATTGTTCTTATATTAATTGACTGAAATGTGATAGATTTGATAGAAGATTTGTGAGTGCTGTTATTTTATGGAGTGTTTGTTTGTTAGCTTAGTTATTAGTAAAGAAGATGGTGATAAAATTATTTTTTATCATTATATATAACATATATCGCATTAGAGTAGCAGCACTGCTATGATTGTTTCTGTGATGACCTCGCTGTATATCATATCCATGGAAAGGAAGAGGCGTTGCTTGTCTTTAGCCCGCCTCTTGTTTGAACAAACTATAGAGGAATGATTTCAAGCGTCACGGCAAGATTTGCACTGGATCATGATAACGGAAGATGTGATGTTCAGTATTGAACCCCCCCCCCGTGTATGAATGTAAGTCGAGTTCAATCGCGTAAAGGTATTATTTATATACGATTTTACATCATTAGTACCATTTCATAGCTAAATGATAATCCCACTTGCTATGTGCCCATGTATTATGTGCTCGATAAGTATTACTCAAAGTTTGCGGATATATGTGCAGATATATATATATATATATATATATATATATAGACTTATCATTGAATGTCAGGTGTCCTTTAGTATACAGCTGTCGGTTATTTTCCCGAGGACAGTTAAAAAATAAAGTATTTGTGGTGAACTTAGTGACCTAGATTTTGTTACGTTGATTATATTTTATACGATAGTAAAGAATAGACATTTCTTATAATCGTAAAAATGTTGATAACTCTAAGACCAACTAGACCACAGAGAGGCGCCCCTCAAATGTGCTGGAAAGCAAAAATATATATACACGAAATTTTGATGGCCTATAATTGAGAACATTGGATCTTCAGCCACGATCTCAAACAACGCACACAAATGACGGACTGGGATAACAAATCCCATATTACAAATTGATGTTCTAATAGTGACAGAACCTTCTAACATAGGCGTGAATCAAGAAATAGATTTGATCTCCGTCTCTGTCACTCGTATTGTGTGTTTTAAGAGCAGAGATATTACTTTAAATATACATCAAGATATGATTCGATCCATGCTAACTCTTATTATCAGTTATTGATAATTAATTATAGATTGACTTATGGTATGACATATATCACATGGGATAATAACTTTTTTCAAAATTTTCTTTGGTTATTCATAAAACCTATAGAAATATTTAAATATACAGCAATACAACTGCCAAGTTAAAGTCCTTGTTAAAAATGATCTGAATGATCTTTCAACTTTATAATTTCACCAAGACTTAAGCATCATTAGGTTTAATGAATGAATAAATATGTAATAAAAACATAAAACAAAACAGGTTTTTATTAACATTTTTATTAACAATTATCTTCAACAAAGGCTTGCACTTAGTTGCAGCACAGTTTGCTTCTCCCAAATTATTGAAAGATTTGGAGCAAAACAGACTTAAAAATGAGCACATTGTTATAATTATGCTAAATCAATAACAGATAATTGTTTTAGTTAATGAAACTATTAAAACAAACTTAAATAACAAAACTAACTGAGCATTAATAAAAGAAATATTGTGTTTAAATCAACAGAAAAACATAATTTTCAACATCTTGAACATCATTTCACATTTGAATATCACATTATTGCTGTAGGTACTAAAACTAATTACATGCTAGTTGAAGCATTAAGTAGTTCATCTCCATTGGGGGGGGGGATTCTAAAAAACTACTCATTTTAAAGAAACCCAATATGGCAACTTTTGAATTAAGGTATTTATAGCAAAATCTGTTTAAAACAAAATGCAAGAGGAACAGTAAATCATTTTATGATAATGTTTCTTTATTATATCCAAGTATTCAAATCTAAATGCCAGTCAGATGTGCAATATGAGTACCAAATGTACGGGTGATAATTAATGACACAGTTATTTTGGATTAAACAATTGTTGATTGGCTATGTTGTGAATGGGATTAACATAAGGAAACTACTGAGGTAGTAGTAGGTCAGCCAATGATCCGAGGTCATGTGACTGTTCTCAACATGAGATGACGGTTTTGGTGGGGGAACAATATCATCATCATCACTTTCATTATAATAATAATAATAATAATATGTGACATTTATATAGTGTTCTAATCAGCTAGAAGCTGCTCTAAAGCGCTTTACAATATTATTATCCCTGACTCAGACCTGTTTCTTCCCGGCATACATCTCAACTCTCAAGGGAGCATACAATGCACACTGCCATTATATTTATAGGCACAAAGCCTTACTCACACATAGCCATTGTGTACTGTCAGATACTAATTTTTTATGGATGAGTGATCCAGTCGCCGCATGACGGCATTGTAACTCACAGAGCCTTCAACCCTTGACCATTCGGCTATGGGTCCTACACTCTAACTTACTGCGCTATCACAGCTTGACATTACATGACTGATGGTCCAAGATTTTATTTCTGATGGTTTTAATGTTAATATTATCTGTGATAGTTTTGCTGGCTGATCATTAGCAGCAATAAGCTAAACAAAGTTTTGATTTCCTTCAAAGTCATTAGAGCTGAGGCCAATGACAACCACTAGATAAACCAATAGATAATTATCTTATGGATCCTCTGGGACAGGCTCTGGTTGCTCTATTTCATGCACTTATTAAAGGTCACAATGAAAAAACACAGCGGACAATTGTAGATTACTTGACTAAGTGCAACATTTGTTGACTTTCATGGTTCACAGTTGATTATAATTACAGTTCTATTAAAATCATCCCCGCAAGCAAATCTTAAACACATTAAAATTCACCATATGTGAAATTTATAAATGAATATTTAATAAGTGAATATTTCAGACATAAACTGACCTCAACATAAAAAATGTTTAACTTCTTGAATGAAATAAAAAATAATTATGCCAAAATGTGCTAAAAAAGATTTAACATTTACTGGTAATATATATATTTTATAATATTATCTAAAATAAACAACTATGAGCACTCTTATGAAGTTGGGTTCAAGAATACTTACCCCAGTTCAGGATATCGGCTTACTCAGAAGACGGATGAAACTATTTGTTGACAATCTTTGGAATAAGGTTACTGTATGTTCTCATGTAAGAGTATAATTGTCAGTCATATAATATACGTTTTCACAGAATTAATATCAGATAGAGGAAAACAGGATCTTAATCTCTCTAATAACATCCTTCAGTTTTATCCTTTCTTCTGGATTTGATGATTTATACCGAAGCTGTTCAGGATTGGTGCTGCTATCCACCTCACCTAGTTCCAGTTTCCGATTGTACTCATCCAAAATCTTCCTCATCTCCCTGTCAGCTTTGTAAGGTATCAACTGCTGATGCAGCGAGGGTACAACCATGTTGTATTTGTGTACCTTCTTGTTAATTTGCTCAATGCTGTCTTGAAATGTTGACATGTACTTTTCCAAAGTTGACACTGACTTTGTTGATGTGGTATCCAACCTGTTCTTTAAAAGAAATCTCAATAACTGCTCCCTTGTCTCCTGGATAGCCTTTCTACATAACAAGTAAATAAATTCTCTGGATTAGCTAAGAGGTTACTAAAGGTATTCAGCCTGATTGCATTATGGTTTCAATTATTTAAGAGTTCACAAAAGGGAAAAAGATGATGATTGATGATGAGATTTTTGGTGTTTGAAATATTCAAGAGTGGGATAGAATAATTGAACACTCATAATAATAATAATAATAATGTATATTTAATAAAGCACCCTTACTAGCAGGAGCCATTCAAAGGCGCTGTACAAATAATATGTAATATAATAATACCCCAAATAATGTCTGTAAAAACCCTGTAATGATTTAAAAGATAATAATTATTTATCTGTGAAAGCGACCTTAAATAGGTGTGTTTTTAGAAGAGACTTAAACACTCATTCATCATATCTACAAGATGGTGACTTTACTACCTATCAATTCTGATATCTTAGCTCATAACATTGAGAGATTTATAACAACATGAACGACAATGTGTACTTAATAAAGCACTAAAGCTGGTACATCTAATACCATTCTACGGTGCCGTACATATATATATATATATATATATATATATATATATATATAAACATAATAATCAACATTATTAGTAGATGGAATCAAAAGCAAGATCAAATAGATAGGTTTTAATTTGGATTTTAAAGGTTCTATGGTCAAAACAGATCTCATGTGTTCAGGGGAGTGATCCCACCATATGGTTTGGCTCCATTAAAACGTCTCCATACAATTTGAGTGTAATCTTAGGGGTCTTTGGGATCTTCAGTAGTGATATATTAGTACCATATTGCACAACATTGGGAGTCAGGTTTCTCTTCATGGCTGGCTGATGCTGCCGAGGTTAGATGATGCCACCATGTCACACAATGAAATAATGAAGTAGGACACCGATGAGCTCTTGAGAACATAAAACGCTCGAGCAGTAACTATCCTCAAATAAATCTTCACAATTATGTTATGAGCAATGGTGTTCAAAGTAATTTTTAAAAAAATAGCTCAAGACACAAAAACATACAGTATTGAGCTGTAGATGACTGAATTACTGAGTGAGTAATTTTGTTTAGTTTCAGCTTTAGTTACACGCTGAATAAAATTGGGGCATCTGTATATAGGCTAGCAATGTTATTTATTTATAGACATGAGATCACAAATTGATATGATGTTTATATTAACTAAGACATCCAATAAATAACATCATTGATATGAACAAGATAAATGATGATCTGTAATATCTACATGAACAAGGCCAATTAATAAATAACAATATTTATATTAAAATATAGATACCTGATTTCTTTCTTCAACATCACCCATTGCGGGGCGTAGCCATTTTCGATTAGGATTCTGTTTAAGTTGTGCGTTGTCGTGTCGACCATTGGGTTATGGTTTCTATACGTAAGTGGTTTCCCGCTGCCAGGCAAGTTGTCAAATTCTCCCCTCGACATTGACTCCAGGATTAAATCCTCAACTAATCTATCTATGGCACTCCTGAATAAAGAATCAAACATGTACAAGCAAGTACAATAAGTACAGAATTTTGTGATCTAGTCAAAATTTCATTATTATTACTATTATTTTTATTATTATTAATATAGTTGTCGTTTAGTAAAAACCTTATAACATCATATTTTCAAAACTTTTGATGTGGATCTATATATTTGTAAAAAAAACACTTAAAGGTGTTATCCATCCACAGTACCACGCATGACACACTTATAACAGCTCAACACTTGATGTATTTAATCATATGTGATAAAAGAAGATACCATGGCCTTATATGATAATGTAGTCTGAACATAGTTAAAGGTAAACACATAAGTGAGTACATTCTTCATACTTCAGAACTATGATAATGTGCCCTCCACGTGTCAATATGTATCATGGACGTAAACGTGAACCACGGAAATGGGAAATTATTAACAAGAGATTGAACATGGATAGTGTTAAAAGTGAACTGTCAACATTCTAAATGTCCAACCTGAAGACATGTTATACAATTGATTACTGACTTGACCGAAGAACATTACATGGAATGTCTTGTAATGATAGTTATATTAATACCCTTTAGCTAATCCTTGGAAAGGTCACCATACAACTGGCAGCAGAAATGTTACAGTGCAGGTCAATGATAGTAATAATAATAATGTATATTTGACAAAAACCCTTTGGTAATTCAAATATCATCATCATCACTATATGCGTTATTATTCCATTTCTGAAACAAGCAAAAGGGTTTGTATGTATACATATAAAATGGTGATACAAACCTACATGCTACTGAAGAGCATTACTGAATCAGGCAAAAAGCTATTCCTGAAATGTTGGATTCAACAAGGAGCACACCTCAAACTATTTTTTACCAAAATGGAAATAAAATGGAAAAGATAAAAGCTCTTGATCGGGCTAGATAATGGGTAATTCTAGAACAAACGATTTGATTCAATAGATTCTTCAAAATAAATAATTCAATTATCGTATCGATTATTTAGAATAGCTATGGGTACCGGGTACTTCATTTACAGTCATGCAGAACTTATATACACTTTCTAATGAGATTTATAAAATATGTACATCACACAATTTATGCTTTATTTTGAAACAACTCCATCACATACGTCCCAGCCAACCTGGTCATATAAATATAGGAAAAGTAGGCGTTTCTAAACTGAAAAGTGGGAGAAAGTAGGACACAATGTTGACAAAAGCTTGCCTTATTTGAATAAGATACGAGATGTTTTCTTGTGTACATATATAGTATCTGCTTTCATGAACATGTTGCCTCTGAAAATATATGAACTTCGAAGCAACATGACACATAATTCTTAAACATATTCACACACACACACACACACACACACACACACACATATTAAAGGTTTTCACCCATATATATGTACTTAATTTGATTGATATATATAGAATTGATGGATCAACATTTCATAATGGATTGACAATTAGAAGATGGCGAAAAGTAGGAACTCTAATCCAAAAGTAGGAGGTTCCTAATAAAAAAGTAGGAAAAGTAGGAAGTCTGGGACTTATGTCATCAGAATGGTAAGAAAACTATAAAAAAACATATTTCAGTTTGATAATGTATTTTTCACATGACATCTTTTATGTTAAATCAAGTGTATATTTTAATTGATTAACCAAAGTCCAAACTCAATTTTTCCTTTTTTATATTTAGAATAAGAATGTGATGCAGAACAATACCTGATAATTACTGGATGTAATTAATGGTGTTGTCATGTATCAAGTCAATTATGAATGTCATTTGCATATTTTATTATGTGACAATTTTGATGAGATCTTAACATATTTGTGTATATTATAAGCTAAAGTGCCAAGAAAAGAGTTACAGGCCATAATGAAATTTAAGTTGAAATTTTAAGGGGTATAAACTTTTACAGCCTTCGTACAAAACATCTAAAATCAATGTATAACCGTGGCAATATATCAAATATAGTGAGTATTGACATAATAAGTGTGTTAGTATGATTTAAATATATGTCTGCAAAAAGTCATGAGTGAAGCGAGTTTCAATCAGTTCTGGGTATGGAAGAGACCTTAATTCTTGAGAAAACTTTGAATTTTCAACAAATTTAAGGCCATTTTGAGACAACCTGGAACTATCTTGCTGTTGCTGGAATTGATTTGTTTTTCCTCCACTTGATTTGTGTTTATAGTAAAGCTCCTCTTGATGTGGTAGTAAACTCCCAGCAAGTGTACTTATTTTAAAACTAATTTATTATAAAACCTAGCACCTCCCTGCAATAATTTATTATCTCTATCTATGTCAAGTGATTCCCCAATGTAAACAGCATTAACTGCCCATATTATATGCAAAACGTGGTCATCTAGGAAAGCACTCATTTTCCAGCTGATCTTGGACTGCATAAGTCCGATGTTATTCCCCTTTCTGCAAGATGATGACCGCCTGTCCAGCATTGAGACTGTCACTAGATGTCTCTGTTGTATGCAACATGTACAGTGGGTCATAAAATATGTCATAAACATTTAAATTACCTCTGAGCACATGACTAGGCACACAATTCAAATAGATACATATACTAGTCAACAATATTATATGTATTAGGTCATTACATAAATATAGGGACTAGTATTTCGCTGATTATCTTCATAAAATTCCCATCCCAAAACACCCAAAATAATGCAAAATTATCCTTTTATGGCAGTATAATGATTGTAATTATAAATCTATATGGGAATAATGCATATTAATTTTCTACATTTCTACTTTCTAATCAATGGATAGCTTGAGAAAATACACATTTTTGGTGGTTTTTAAATTACCTGTTTCGGTTCAGTTTTTTCCAACTTCCACCATGATACCCTGCATGGAAATAACCAATCAGAATGCTCCTTTAATACACAGTGGACTCTCACTCAATCACACTATATGTTACCTTACTGATTCCAGAAAAGTTGTTTACATCTGTTTATAAAGCACATGATATGGGGAAAGTCATATGACAAGTATGGTTCAATTCAAAATATGTCAAGCCAAAGGGTACACCCCTGTTTTCTTTTCACTGGATTTATACAAAACTAAAAAAATGACCTATGCAGGCAACAAAAAATCCGGAATCTGCCAAAAATGTAACAGAACAATAGTATAAAATATCAATTTTTAAACTGCCGTAACTTCTGGCAATGTCTTGCCCTTTGCTAACCTTATTTTTTTCTTCTTGGCATCAGCTTTGTCCTTTAAGACCATTGTGTTCTCACTTACAGCAGCAAGTTTAGCAATCCTGTAATCAGTGACATTTTCGGCAGCTCTCATCACTCGGAACTGTTGGTATTGTTGTTCACGTTTAGAAGGAGGACCAAATCCTACACCCTGGTCATAAAAAACATACTGTAATGGTCAAACTAAAATAAACATATATAAGTGTGTGTATATGTGTGTGTGTATATACATATGGTGATTGTGCATTTAGTCTTCCAGCCCCCACTTTGTGGAATAGGTTGCCGGCAGATATTAAGAAATGTTAGATATTAGAAATTTTAAATCTCTTCTAAAAACACACCTATTCAAGGTCACTTTCACAGATAAATAATTATTATTTTTTAAATCATTAGAGAGTTTTTTACAGACATATTATTTGGGGTATTATTATATTACATATTATTTGTACAGCGCCTTTGAATGGCTCTTGCTAGTAAGGGTGCTTTATTAAATATACATTATTATTATATACACACCTCATAATTCAAGTATTGCCTGTGTTGTGGTGCTGTGTGCTTTATATCAAATTCAGTTGTTTCTTTTCTTTCTTCATCTGTCTGTTTGGAGGCAGATCTCTGGTGATGATGCTAAGAAAAACAAACAAAGATTAGTGAATCAGATAACAGGATATCTCAAATGCAGGAATGAGAGAGGCATTTGGGAGGGAAAAAAAATCCCTGAAAGCAGGAAAGATAATCACAGAGCAAAGTGAGGGACCAAGAGCAGGGGGCACTGAGTTCCCCCCCCCCCCGAAGATAAAATTAAACTACTTGAGTGGGATTAAAACATGTCTTTTGTAAGACAAATTTCTTCAAATCATCATTTTGACCCACTCTACATTTCCCAAAACATAACTTTCAGCCCTCTCATCCCTGAAAAAGGCATTCAAATAAAACTTCAGGTTGTGAAAATGTTCAACTTCAGCATCAACACCAGGCCTTGAATTGATATGGTTTTTCTGCTGTGCAAAGCATGGCTGTTTGTGTGGAATGTTAAACCTTCACAAACAAGTACATTTAGAACTGATAATATTGAGGCTCTCACAATATAATCGATCTCGTAGAATCAGTAAAAACAACTTTCTGTCAGATGGCTCCATACAACAACTACCAATAATTTATCACGCAAATGCCAAAGTCTGTAGTGAACATTGTGAAACAGGACCTGCAAATCAGACATCGGGTCAATTCTATTTGGTCAATTCCCAAATTTTCTAATTCCACGGAATTCCATTTGGTCAATTTCAATTCCATGTCAAATTTATTAACTCCAATCTTATCAATTCCAATTCCACTTTCTACCTACTATTTTTTTACCACAAGTAGGTACTCCAAATACCTACTTGGAATACCTACTCTGAGTAATCTATATTCCAAGTAGGATTGTCATGGAAGAAATATTTCTGAATTAAAAAAGTAAGTGGTAAATTAGTTTGTGGATTTTTTGTAGCCAACCTAAATTCAAGATAAGACCAGCAGCACTGAGGCTGAAAAAAGTACTGCCTGCTCAATGCTCTGAAAGCATTTGAACAATAATATAGTTCTGGGTGAAAGATGGCTGAAGCTTGCAATCAAGACATGGAACCTGATAAGGACAAATTTTATTAAAAATGCTAAACAAATTAGTGACCTATTTCACTGTTAATCAAACGTGAATTTGGGCTTTATATGAACTACTGAACAGAAGTGTATATTCACTAATTTCTCACGATGATCCCATATATTCAGATAATGTAGACAAATGAAATTATGCCACATCAATATTAAATAAAAAGAATATTTCACCAATCACAGAGCTAGATCAAATTACAAGTGAAATAAGACCAGCCACCAGAAAACCTCAGAAAGATCATAAAAGTCAAATATTGTGTCCTTAAAATAATCACTAGAACAAACATCATTATAGACAATTATAAACTAGACATGTAAAAGAAACCAAAAAAAAGACATACTGAAAAAACTGACACATACCATGATTGTTTTATAAGCCTCCTCAATTTGGGCAAACATATTTGCATCTGCGCCTTTAGAACCTGTGTCGGGATGATACTTTTTGGCGAGTCTTAAGTATGCTTCACGTACTTCATCCAGATCAGAGTTCTCAGCAACACCCAACAAATTATAGCAAGCATGTATTTTGTAATTTGACACCTGGAAGCTCAGTGGGAGATGTTTCAGGGTGCAACATTTCTGACAGAAACGATTTGTAAATAATGTTACCATTTTTGTTGGACCTGAAAAGATAGAAAATAGGCTATTATGATACCTATTGTATAAAATTCTGAGAAGAAAACATAATTAATATACCATTTTACATGAGGTAAACGTTTTTCTTGACTCATATGTTGATTCTGGGGTGATCTGAGCCTATCTTAAAGCAATATGTTATACTTTTTTATGTTACCTTTTTTGAAGAATTTATTGCCTTAAATGAAATTTCTTTAAAATGTTATAAAATATCTAATAATTGGTTTTAGCAGTATCCCAAGTAGTGCTACGATTAAAATACAAATGAAACAAATAAAAAATAGATTGTTTTTGAACTCCACATAATAAATTATACACACTGACTTCATCAAATACACAACACTTCACCACAAAATACACCAAGTATTAATTCCATTTACTCTCCATTTATGTGTGTGCGTGCATGTTATGTGCATATATTTCCTTTATTATTAAAATGAGAATATTTTCAAAATAAATCTTGTGCTAGTTTAATTGTATTGGCTTTAAATTAAAAAAAACTGAGCATGCTGTTCTTTCTTTTGATTATTCAAAATATGTAAACAGACTTTGTTTACATATAACATTCAGACATTCTTAAGTTAATCTGGTTTAAGAGTTAGCACCAGATGTATAACCAGTATTACAATGATTATATATATATATATATATATATATAATTATTATTATTACAAATGCACTGCATGTCTATTTCTTTTTTAAATACTTTGCTTATTTTACCCAGTATGTTAAACTAAGCTAGAAGAACATGGCATGTATGTGACTAGACCATCTCATATTTCACAGCTTTTGCTGATATGAAATATCACTGTATACTTTATTTAATGTCTTCATGTAATATCCAGCAAATTTTTAGATATTAGTACTTAGTATAAGCTACAAACAGATCACAACTACTGGGTATGACAGCTTCACCCTCCACCTTGTTTACTAACTGCAGCCCCTTTAGCCATGATCTAGATTCACTCATGAATATTCAGGAAACCAAATTAAGAAAGCTGTATAAGAGTTAATTGGATCATTTTAATCCAAAGATTCAACTTATCATCTTGGCTCTTGTTCATTCATAATATAACACTGGCCTCAAGCAAATTTTCAGTGACTCCACCCTTAATTTACAAAATTACTTTTATTTATTTATGTACAATACTACAATGTATGTGTCACTGGGGCCTTTCAACGATGCTTAATCAGAATTATTCTATAGCAGATTAATTATCTTATTCCTTAATTCAGCATAGATGCTGTTCTGCATGGAGAAAATTCTTTCAAAATCTGCTCTACAGAGTACTGAGTGTGTGACAGGAAATCTTAGTGAAATATGTTTGGAGAGACCTCCATACAATTCTCTGTTCACTAAAATGTATGATATATTGCCCAATAGATAGTTCATGAGAAACTACATCTTTTGTGACAGGTAGTCTATGATTACTCAAGTGAACAATAATTATGGCAAGGTGTAAAACAATCTTTTAACTTACCAGTATTCCAATCAGTAGAGATAGAATTTTGTTTACAAATAGCTTGGTACTATTCTTGCAGTTCAGAAAGTAGTTCATTGTCTAATATATTTACTGACTACATGTGATGGTACTTGTTTTGGTAGTAGAAGCGGATAAACAATATCTGTTGTTAATGTTGATGGATGCACACTTCTGTCATGATACAGGCATGCTACAGTGCACTTTAAACCTTTTTTTGCAATGTGCAGCCTCTATCCAAGAGTGTACAAACACTGAATTCTGACTATTTTAAGTCACTCACATGATTGAAGATTCTCTCTTATGTTTTTTCCTGATGATTCAATATTAAGGCATCACATGATCAATTTCAACACAATGTGTTGTATTTAAAACCTGGACAGGTAGTTATTAAATTTCAATCCTCTTAGCATTATCCTAAATTTAGAGTTTCCCTCATTATAACACTCAAAAATGTTTGTTATCAATAATATTATTGTTAGTGTTAAAAGTGATATTTAATGTGTGTACTGTTTAAAAACAGGAGATGTTATAAAACTGTCTTGGTGTCTGATTTCTCTAATATTGACTATACATAGAAATAATAACAAATACTCCTAGAAGGCTGGTGCTCAAATAAAACATAATAAAATTTGATCTAGGGAATGGTTGACTTTTATTAGGTATACTCCAAAGTGATTTTCTATTTGGGAAATAGAACCTTAAGTGCTGCTTATAAATGTATATCTTTTTATCTTGATTAATGATATAAAATTTGAAGTTGTCAGTCAACTAGTTCCAAAGTTATGATTTGTTTTAATATTAAATTTGTTGGTGCCATTTGCGCATCATTACCATTTCCAACAAATCAAAATTTGTAGGTCCCATTTTGAAGTGAGATTGTTCTCGATAAAGCTTATTTAAAAATATTTCCCACTATGTGTTGCAAATATGCATTCAAATTTAGGCCAAATATGTAATACCTTAATACATAACATGATGGTATTACAGATTTGGCCTAACTTTTGTAATGTGTTGGGGTTGTTCATCATCCTGATTATGGCAATACATTTCATGTAAATTTAATTATCTGGGTTACTCAAGCCACATACTTCTGTAACTCATTTTAACTTTATAATAGTAGATATGTTAGAATAATAGTCAAACTGGATTTGAAGTAAAATTTTAGCTGCTAATTCATTTTTGCTCTTGTTGCTATTAACTAAGTTAGCAATCAATTCAATGTTGCTTTATGTTCATTCGCTACTAACCATTGACTCTGATGGAAATCAGTTGATTATGTAATAAGCATAGTATTACTGTATTAGATTTAACTTTAAAAGTTATGGACATTGGAAGTGATTTAATAAGTAATTATAAAAATAGCTGTGTACTTCTAATCTGAACCAGGTTGACATATAATCCGGCAGATCTGCCAGAATTATAATAGAAAAATGGGTTAGAAATATACGAATGTGGAAAAAGTAACTTATTCAGTCAGAAGGCGAAGGTTCCGAATATAAAAAGGGGCGAAACTAACTGAATGGCAAATAATTTATAGGCCGAATGTAACAGTAAACACAGCAACGTTTAATCTCATATCGTATTTCTCTTGTCATAACAGCTACTTACATGAAATTAAACAGTACAACTGTTAATACCAGAGTACGAAAGGCTGCCATTAACTACTTCTAACTACATTAATGACGTTTCACATCGGAACTTAAAAAGCTAAGCGGTTCGGTATTTATATGTGAGGGTCAAGGTCACCAAACCTAGCTCTGAAACGTATTTAGTTTATTCTTTTATCAATTAGTATGTATTTAATATAACAAGAATATGAATGATTTAAAATAGCAAACTCATAAATGTATCTAGATGTTGAATCTTTAATAAACAATTTGAAAAACTTCCAGGTTTAACTATTTACTGTATTGCACGTTCAATACTAAAAATAAAGCTGAAACGTTATGATGCGCGTATGATAATGTTGCTTCGATTCTAAACGAAAATGAAAATACACCAAAGATATAACTCATAGTTGCTGTTATCTTTAACAGCTTGAACATGAAAAAAATGGTTTTATTACTATTAATAACATATGTTTAATAGAATGCATACCGAATTGGTATAATAACTATTTTTGTATCTTTATAATAGTGATATTAAAGATGATAATGGTGATGAAAATGATGATGATATACAGTTAATAAAATTTTGAGGCAAAATAATCCAACTTAAATTGAGCTAATTAACGTAATTCACGCTAAAAAAACATTAAAATAAATAGTTAAATACATACTAAAATATATAAATAAATTTAGATACTTTGACAGGAACAACGTTATAAGCTCTTCTTGAGCCTGCGTTGAAACTCGTATTGAAAATGATAAACAAATATGTGCCCTATATCTTAAGGACCACCTAATTAGCACCAACTGTCAAGAGTAAAGTATGTTAGGAACGTGACGTATATTCCACTTAAATTATCATTTAGTGACAACTAAGATGTCAGAAAAATATTAATCAAATATTGTACGAAAATATTCTGTTTACTTTTCACTACGTTAATAAACACGAACTAGTGCCTTATTATTACCCTCTAATTTATATTTCAGGTCTCCAAAGTTTCAGCTGTTGAGGCCCTGGTGGTTTATTTTTAACCTTAGACTTTGGGACATCGTCACTACGTGAAGCAAGACAACAAACTGAGATATAGCAGGTTTTTAACAGCTCACTGTCCCCGATGGTCCGTTGCCGTTATTGTAACCCTGTCGACGAGGGCCCATACATGATAAAACAGACAGCTCTGGAAAGATATAAATAGCTCAGGAGTGATCCGGAAAAGACATTCGTCAAAACCTTGTTCGTCATTATAAATGTCTGATGCCAACATGATGATAATATTTATAAGAAAGCTAATGTATTTAAAGAAAGCTAATGTATCAGAAAATAAAACTTCAACAGAAATAAAGTGATTATGATTACAAAATTAGTATCTGTTAGTTTTAAAATATAACTCAAAATAGTTGCGTCTGCAAGAGAGCATGCGCTGCTGCCATATTGCTATTCCATCGGCAGTCGTGACGTCACAACCGGATTTTTTAAAATCATATCAATGTATAGCTCCGATATTTGGCTCAGTCTGTGTCTCTAGATGAACCACGCGTTGCTCTCTTTTCAGAACAACTGATCTCATTGAAGTATACACTGTGGCGCTTGGTATAGGAGGTGAGCGTGTCATGTTGACGTTTACTGAATATACGGTTGGGGTGACGTCTTCTTTCCGAATCAGTTTCTTCCTCAGTCCCATATCATATTGGATTTTGTTGTTACAGTTGTCAACAACATAATGTTCAAGACATATGTGTGATGTTATGGGGGGGGGGGCATCATTTGTCTCGTATTCTTTGGACAAGACACGTACAGGCCGCCCTCAGTTTTTCGAAGATGGTGGAAATTCATGAACAGAAACCTCAATTTCCAGTTTAATATTGCCGGATCCACATACAAAACACAGCACCAAACATTATTACACAAAGATTCTTATAAACTCCGCTCCATCTATTCCACAACGAAACGAGCAATGGCGGTGCTTATCAGGTGGTTATGTTTGGAGTGAAAACAATATTGAAAATTCAAATACGCGAGGCCTTTAAGCGTGCGGCCATGGACCGAAAAGTGGCTTATTTCAGGAGTTTAATCTAAATATATAATATCACCCACATTTCGTTATGGGATGGATTCCGGCTTTCTGTGCACATAATGAGGCAACGGAAGATTAAATAAGCGATTAACAGGTGATTGGAATCTGGTTCTGCACCCTATAAATAAAACGTTACCCTAGGAATTTGGTACGAAGAAAACAAACTACTTTAGATGGTTACCTGGCGCTATGGAAAATCCACCTTCTAAGAACTTCCATTTAGAAAATTAGAATAAACTTACACTGCAACATCAATGACATGGTTTACCCAAAGTGGGCTAAACGCCCAAATGTTGAGGTATATACCTCTAGATGAGTAATTGAGCGAAAACAGACAACGGGTATAACAACTTAGGAGGTAACAGGCATACCGATACTTTATTTCAACCAAGAAAGGGTAGATACCAGTATCTTTCTTCATGACAAATATGGTGATGGCATTTTCCAAAAGCACTGAATAAAGGTTGAATCGTCAACAGACACTGACGTCAGCGTATTAGCCGTACCCTATTGTCTTTAATTTGTGCAAGTAGTGCTAACCATCAGAGTGGACCACAGAAGACACATTCCCATCTATGAGATCTGCTATTTCAGAATCGACAGGATGTCCAGAATCTTGCCATTCTTGTATCCGTTCATAGGATGTGATCTGAGATTTTCTTTTGGGAGAATTGTTAATCGGTCTTCTAAATCGTTCACCTGAAATCTAACGAATTCGGGAGACTTAACAGTACTTAACTGTACTCCAGTACTACAATACATACCGTACATACAGTTGACGATCTTAACCATATAAGCCCGAAGTTGTCGTCTAAGAAATATCTAAGTTTGTCTAGACTATACCACTTTATGAAAAATAACAAGTAAAGCGAGCCAGCTAGCAGTCACAAATGTGGACGAATTATCACGTGGCCAATCCTAACACCGGCTTCAAGATGACACACACACACACACACACACACACACACACTCTATTTAAGGTATGTACAATACAAAATGGTTGCATATATATATATATATATATATATATATATATATATATTATCTGATGTGTGCGTGTGAAAACGGGATAAAATCTATCTTGATCATTGTCTGTCATTTACAATATCGTCTACATACTTTTTGCCATTATTTCTTGTTTGCTTTAAATGTCGAGAAGACATAAGCCATGTCGTAGCGTGTACCAATGGATAAATAAAGCAGATCAACTGAATACTCCACTTAATCCTATGTTAAGCCCAAATCCCACACGTGAGATAGAAACCCGATGCAACGAGCTGCGCGGGATTGGTCCACTATGTGGTTGGTTTGGTTTTGTTGTTCGGGGAGAATCCCCAGGCTGTCGCTTAATCAGCACAGCCTCTATGTTGGAGCGGTTGAGAAATCTTCTCCTCCTCCCCCCACTCACAGGGGAGCAGTACGGAAAGATGGAGCCGAAATACCCTGAGAGTGGTCACTGCCAGAGTGTTTTACGTCCTCAGGGTTTTTTTAACGTTCCCATTTATTTTAAATAATTCAGTGGAGACGGCAGCGCCATTTAACGTGGTCAGCCACCCACGATGTAGTGAGCCGAGAAATTAATCCCTAGAAAATTTTCCACCTCTTGCGGAGTTCGAACCTGCGACCGTTGTCACCAAATGCCTTTTTTTTTTACTATCTGATATAAATTACTTAAGGGTGACAAATTGATATTCTTTTTGTGACGATTAGTAGGATGTTAGATATGAATAAAATCTAAAGGAACAATTCCCCCTCAGACAATATCACTTAAATATGTAAGGCTCATAAAAGTAATCCCAAATTACCCAATAATAACCACGATGTCTCTGATATCATAGATATAAAAAAAAAATCCAATTTACTGGAGGACCGCCATTACGCTTCACCGTATGCCAGATTCTAAGTCGGGTAGAAGAAAAGTCAAGTGCTCTTACGTCACCTGGCACAATGATCCTGTAACCTTCATCATACCGGGTCAGGTCACAGTTGTGCCCTGGTTTAACTATCAAGTATACACGTTAATATGTCAGTCATTTTGTTTACCACCCAATGATTTTCAAATTTTTGTCAATAATATCCCGGAAATTAATATCGTAAATCTCGGCCCATGTGTATCTCGACCAGGTCAATAATGATTAATAATATTATATATAGGATACGTAATTTGACCCGTTACATCATGGACAATATACTGTTTCAAATATATGGTCATAAACTTACTTATATCGAGCCATATTGGATGTGGAGCATAACCCACGGACGATTACCAATAAGTTCTAGCGAAACGAGATTTAATTCACAGGAGAGACATACCTATTTGTCCATACCAACTGGTGTCGAATTGTGTGGTGCCGCAAATCTGCCATTGCTACATGTACCATTTCTAAAACCCTACAGTTGAAATGTTGTGTTACATATTTCACACCTGATTCAGCTAAAATTGCAACATATAGATGCATGCCTACTCAGAGACCATTGCCACCCAGAGTTCACATGGAAACCAATCAGTGTTTCCGATTCTCCTCGCGATTTATTCGATCATTCCACTTTCTTCGAGAAAATAAGGGTCATCTTCATCTTGTAATGTTCTCTCTGACTATATGTCATTCATGGTGTAATTTTAACAAGATTACTACGTTTTCGTTGCGGACCTATTCCTGGCTAACACTTGTTTACATTCTTTTAAACGGGTTATAGAGACTTCCAATCAAACCGCTTATATCAAGTGACGTCAGTATTCATGAGCTTCCGGTTGCTGTCTAGCTTAAAACTAGCGGCGCGCTAAGACGAGCTATAATCGATTTATCAGCACTTTGTACTAGATTATTTAATATGTGGCTGATTATATTCACATTTTTGTATTGGTCCTGAAAGTTTGAACCGTTTCCTTAAGACGGAGAGCAAATTTACATGAAGATTTTCGTTTTGGTCACCTTAAAGTGAACCTCCCCCCCAAACTAAACTGCAATTATGTCGAAAACTTATCAGCCGGTCTTTGTACTGCGGACAATTACCTAACATTAAGATAATTACATTTCTAAAGGTATACGACAAATCCATTTATCTCGCGCGTTGCCCAAACTTGAAAAACCTGTCCGTGTATGGTCGTATGTCCATTTGACACCGACCTCGCAACAACATTAGTAAGACTAATTTAATTGAAACAAATATTTCTTAAAATGCAATAAACTTTGCTTAATTGACATTAACATATTACAGTGTCTTTTTTAATCTATCAAAGAGACAATGAGTGATCATCAAATACCCATCAAGTGATGGGCGCTGTATAAATGATCTTTGTATTATTTATTTATGCTAATTCTTTTCTTTTATGAAGGTATTTTTTATAACACACACGCACACGCACACACACAAACACACACTCACACAAACACACAACACACACAAGCGCGCGCGCGCAACACACACACACACACACACACACACACACACACACACACACACACACAATGGAGGATATATATATATATATATATATATATATATATATATATATATATATATATATATTAATAGGTATTAATAACAGAGTTAATAACAGGGTTAATAAACTTTAAATAAATGCTAGCAAAAGAAACATATTACTAATAGTAGTAAAATAATGGCATGTTGGTAAATTATTTGAGCTAATATATATCTGCTAAAATGAACACATTTATCACGTGATAATAATTCACCAAAACCCAGTTCAGAAGAGATTTATTTTCCTCGTTGTTACTATGTTGTTTGAATTATGTCTGTGAAGTTTGAAGTAATACGTTTGAAGGAAAATTTATAAACCAATTTGGTTTACAGGAAAGGGTGATTAGATTCGTTGATAAGCAAATTATAGATACCAAAATCTGGCTTTGTTTGCCAAGTATAGATGTTTAGAGCGCTTCAACGATGTCTGTATGAAAAATATTTATTATTCCATATCACACATGTTGCCTGTACAATTTTAAGAGTTTGCCTTAAAAATCAGACGTGTTCATAATTATAATACTAGGTCCTGGACTATTGGTAACTTTGAACTGAAAGTTTCTGAAAGCTAAAAACCAAATACAGTAATACCCCGTTATAAGTCATTTCGGTCTACGTCAAATTCGTCTTTACGCCACTTTTCTAGAGTAAGCTTCAGTTGAGCGATCGTCATTATATCTGACGTCGTGTCATTCATCTGTGTCACCTACATCACAATAAAAGGACGTGAAATAAATAAATTAACAATAAAAGAAGCTAAAATACTATTTAAAATACAATAAAAATTACATTAAACATTAAAAATGTAGATACAATAAAATAGTAATGCACTACATTCGGTTTAGGTGAAAACTTTGGCTTTGTCATGGCTTTTGCAAGCAATTAATGACGTATAATGGGGTACGACTATATAGTGTACATGCCAATTAGCAGCAAAGACATCAAACTATGGAATGGTCAAAACGAGAAGAATTAATATAGAAACTAATCTTTCATTAGGTGTTTATTACTGATATTATGTTTTCTTATTTAATGTTTTAATTCGAAAGATATGACTTTTGTATGCTAGGCTATCAATATCTATGCAGAAATCATACACGCTTAAACATTTGACTTGTTTCTGACGTAATTTAAGACACGTTACTATGCGGTTTATCTTATCTTCCATGGCGCATAGATCTGAAAACTCAGTGGAAAGAACACGAAATGCTAACCGTGTAGTTGAAAACATCCAGTAAACACAAGTATAAATCTACTAGGACAGTGTAGTCATCCAGTACTTGGCTGTAAACATCGAGATTTGTGTTTGTTTATAGGCTGACGTTAGTTTCGACTATACGCTAAATAGTTATTCGATTTTCATTCGCAGATTCACTATTTACCATATCACCAAATCAATCAACTTCAGGTTGTCATCTCTGTTAGCCAATAATATCTTTTTAAATTATTAAATATAACAGGGCTATCAGAGGAAATAATTTACGACATTTCTAGATTATCCCCGAAAAAGGCGGCAAAAGGTGTCAAAAATACATATTTCATAATGATGAAGATTTAAATTCAACTAGTTTGGGGATATTATGCTAAAACTAGAGCTATTCCTATAATCACTTATCATTTATTTTTAATTTTGACGTAATAAATTATTTCTATTTCCCTTGGAGTCGAGGTAACAGTTTTAATGCATTTTACCATTAAGCCTGAAGCATGATGACGTTAAAAACCAAGACGAACGAGCCGCGCTTTGCATTGTGGGATTTATAAGGGCTCCGCTGAGCGATAACTCCGCTATAATCACGCCATTTTAACATTAAACGTCAATGTTTCGGATCTGTTATAATCATGCCAAAATCTAACTGATTGCTGAAATTGTCTTTTTTATTAGAATAACATTTCAAAATATTATTTTTGATTATCTACCTGAGAATTATTTATTGATATATAAATCTACTCTCTTGGTAAAAACTGTGAAGGTGTGTGTTGGTAAGATCCTTATGTGATAAGTTTATCAAACCGGTTCATCCAACCTAAATTAAAGACCATTTGCGTCTCCCTCATTTTAAGTTGTCAGCCTCGTTAAAAACGGCCATTTCGCCCATTATTATTATTATTATTACACATACATCAGTGTCCTCTTTGTGTGACCTAAATAGGACAATGTGTATATCTTGTCAATATCAATTACAATGTCAGGTTTTGCTTAAGGATTTATTACAATCTGAAATAAAATAATAAAATTAAAATGGGCATATATAAGTTCATATAAATCTCTCTCTCTCTCTCTCTCTCTCTCTCTCTCTCTCTCTCTCTCTCTCTCTCTCTCTCTCTCTCTCTCTCTCTCTGTGTGTGTGTGTGTGTGTGTGTGAATTCTGAAATGCATGTGGATGTTTTATGACAAGATATGGTACACAATGGTGATTGTTGAAGCCAAGCTCAGCAAAAGTGGACACATACTTTTATAAAAGATATTCTACAGTTGTCACTTATAGTAAGTATACCTTCTGTAATATAATATGGGGACATAAAATTGTTAAGATTTCTTTGTTTTGATTTCTGAATAACTTATCGTGAAGATAACTAATTGTGAAACATTCAAGGTTTATTCTAGATAACATTGCCATAAGTCAATTTTTAAACCTAGCAACAAAATGTATTCAAAACATTTGAAGAATTAACTTTGTACACTCCATGAGGGACGCCTCCGTGGTCTAGCGGTAGCGTGTTGGATCACAGATCACTACCACCCATGTTCGAATCTTGGCGTGGGCATATCTGAAGTTCGTTTCATCTTTGACTTCGCTTCATTACCTTTGGAGGTCACTCGGCCCATTTAGCCTACCATGTTTACAAAAGTGGCCATGAAACAACAATCATCATCGTCATCATCTTTAATATACGATATTTTGTATTATAAGTCACTCACAAACTATCTTGTAGAAATCAGATAATTACACAATTACAAGTTTGATATATGTGATAGTAATGTACCTGGTCATCTACAAATATGTTATTATGTGTGGAGCTATCACTGAAATATGGATTAGTACGATCCGGATGTATCCTTCTGCTATACAGTGGCGGGATGGAGGTTGTAATGAAGAGATTTATACCTGCTCAGTGATTTATTTCAAACTGTTTGATCGTGTCAATTATTAATTATATTTCAAAAACTTATGAAGTGGAGTACATCCTAGAATATTGTCAGAATATTAGCATCTTAGAAAACTACTGAAATGATGTATGTATCTAGGAAAAAGGATTTGTTTTTGTTTGTTTTCTCTGTACACAGGTGGTATCTATTTAAAAATAAACAACCAACAATTAAACAACACAAAAGTAGGGTCCAGGGTTTCGTGTATGTTGATGACATAGTGCTCATTCGTGTATTTAATTATGTTTTTTAATGTCGATTTAGAATATGATTACGTCAATTGCTAGAGTGCAAAAAGTAATGTTATCATTTTGTTTGGTATACAGAAATAAAGATATACAACATCCACACTGAAGGTACATTGTAAATGGAGAAAACACTATTAAGAATTAATTAGTATAAGTAATGGTCACATAGGAAGCTTGTATAGGACATTATATAATGTCTCGCTTCAATAATTCAGTATGTGAATGGAAGATTTAAAGTTCAAAATGATATTATAATTATTTATATAAGTAACTTACGGTGGAATCATAGAAATAATAAGGATACAGTCGTATTTAGCATCATATAATAATGTCCTATTGTTTTATTATTGTAGTGACTCTGAATATTTGTGATCTATCTATCTATATGTTTGTGTCGTGTTGATTATGTGTACTTACTTGTAAAATGTTGATCAAGAAAACGTTTTGGATACACCTAATACTTCATAATTAAGTTACTTGTTGATTCATTGCTAACGATTTCGTGTATTACTTTGTATGATTAAACACACAATAATATGACTAAATACATGTATGTATATATATGGATATATAAACACAATCTTTGGTTAACATTTATATCAATAAAAGAGTTTAGATTTTATAATAATGATGAAAACAAACAATGATATAACAGATTAATACAATATTAGTAAGCTTATTCAGACCCTAAAATTAATCAAATAGTATTTCATAAAATTTTTAAATTATATTTTGGTCAAATAATTTATTAGTATGTACCTTCATTTACACATTCTTTAACTGTCACTTAAGTGTTGTAATATTTTGTCTTCCATATGCCGCAACTAGAGTTTAAAAATAATATTCTGTTTAATGGTAGATTGATCACTCTATAGAAGTCACCATAATAATGCTCACGATTTAGTTTTTCAATTCATTTATAGATTTCGTTCCACTTTAATAGTGCAGTCCATCCATAAAATCTTGTCTGCTAAAAAAACTGTTTTGAGTCTCATTTTGCTGTTTGTAGAATAAGTTGCCTAACTACAGGAAATCGGGGAAAAAATTGCTTATTTATATAATATCTAATAAGTAATTTCTCTGTGTATTATTGTGAAATATCCTATTTTATGCTGATCATGAAATAATTCTTTATATTTTCTACTATGTCAGGCATTACGAAAATGATTATTATGATTATTAAACTTTATGATAATGAGAAACGTTCTTGGTCATAACAGATAAGAATAATCATTTCAATTTCATTAAATAGAAAACATGAAAAAAAAATAACGATAATTTAGTAAATGGTGCAAATTTTATCCACAAAATCTTTAAGCTCAAATAAATATGAAAATTGGGTCGGAAAGAAGTCAAAATTTAGCATTTTGACGTCATAACGTAGCATTTTGTCTGGCTTAACGCTTGTCATAACGTCATTTTATTTTTTATCACGCGGAAACAATTCGGTGTGGACCTTAGATTATTGGAAGTAAATATTTTTCTATAGATTCTATGACCAACTGTCAACACATTTTCATATCTTATTTATCACATTTATCAAATTATGACAAAACCTAAATGGTTACCATTTCTTACGCTTCTATTTTTCAACCAGTATGATTGATTTATCAATACCTTGAATAGATGATACGCAAACTAAATTTTTACAACTGTTACGTAGCCAGTGATTGTATTTTAACACGAAAATGAGTAAGATTACTTCTGTTTGTTAATTGTTTTGGTTCTTACAAACTAAATGTTCTCAGAACAAGATTTATTATAATTAGCACACTAGATCAAATATCCGGATACGAAACAAAGACTTGAATTTGATGTCAGTCTCAACAACCAGACTAACTAATAGTGTCAATATTATATAATTAGGTGAACATATCATAACTAATAAATAATTTAATATCCATAATTTATCATTGTGATAACGGAAGCATTCCTTCCCTGAAATTTAATTAATTTTATTATTCCCTTTAGCGAAATTCTCCATCTTTGTTTCATGCTAAAATCATAAAAAAACTGAATCAGTAATTATATCGGTTTTGATAGTTTTGCCACAACGATCAACCTGGAATAAAAATATTTTAAAAAATATTAAAAAGGCCAAAAACAACAGACAGACACAGGAGATACAACTACCATATTAATATGGATCCATTATGATTACAAAAAAAATATTTTCCAGGTATTATGGACGTTTCCTCTTCATAATAATTATAATGATTTTCTTATTGTGTAATGCGCTCAGTCATCAGCCAGAAGAAACTTGTTGGGAACTTTGAAATACAATTCCAATTATGATTTTTGATATTCTATGGCAGTTCGATTATATATATATATAATAATAATAATAATAATTTAGCCCAAATTCAGAGCCTGGTTTATATTCCTTCTCCGTTCTACACAAATGTAAAATGTTGTAAATGTTCCTGTTTGACGGCCACTTTTGTGCACAAAGTAGGCTAAATGGGCCGAGCGACCGCCAAAGGTAATGGTGAAACACCCTTCTGACACAACCCGGCATGGGTTTGAACCCAGTTGCTGTATGTCCGTGGCCAACCGCGCTACCACTTAGGCCATGGACGCACCCACTCCGTTTTACGCAACGTAAAATAAATGGAGTTCGATATTGCCAAGTTTAGGCTAAAGGCCTTTACCGACGTTTACAGTCCGAGGTTCCGTTTCGTCTTTCGCTCGCAAATAGAACGCCGACTCTGTTGTGATGTTACGAAAGGGGACGGGACGGCGGCGCTTGGTACGTTTTTCGTCGAATGCATTGCTACCGTTAATATATCTGGCTTAAAACGTAAACCTTCTCATCCCGAAACCGGGTCGAGTCGGCGGACCGTGCGTGGGAACGAGACGAAAACAATGGGGTGTAGAACTATAGTAAATCTACTACGTCCGGGGAGATGTGGTCTTTATCTAGGCCAGACAAACAGGAAATCTATCCCCACCCCCTTCCCCCTGTATACCTATCACTGGCTACTATTATTCCGAACAATAGTTCGAGTCATTTTCACATGCATAAATATTACTGATCCGTTAGCTGGTTGACGAATTCTCTCGGGTCGCCATGTTTGTGTTGTTCACTTCCTGCATGGTATATGTGTTGTTGGGGGGGGGGGCTTACGGCTTATTCAAATGGTGGGGGTAACACTCCGGAAATATCCCTGTTTCTCGTCTGGTTCACACGGTTTAATTATCCAAGAACTACACCGGCGGGGGTGTACTCGTGCAGAATTTGGTTGGGCAGTGGGCATCATATTTAAAGGTCATAGGATCAAAACTCAGTGTTACTTTTCTCTCTGTCTGTCTCTGTCTGTCTGTCTATCTGTCTATCTCTCTCTCTCTCTCTCTCTCTCTCTCTGTATATATATATATATATATATATATATATATATATATGCATGTGTGTGATGTTTCATCCATCACTCACACGTTTCTACCACAATTCATTCCATTCGGAGTAACTGATCGGGCTAAATGTCACCAGGTAGAGAAACGGCGAATATATTCCATCAAGAAGAGGAGGAAATAATATTTGATCACCAAATTTGAAGATTACTCATTCATCCAGCTGATTTCTCACACGACGGATGGCTGATGGTTCGAAAGACAAAAAAAAACAAAGCAAAAAAGACCCCAAGAAATACACGATGTAGGCAAAGAAACAGCTACCGCTATTACTATTACATAATGCCGACAAAGTTAGGCAATTTATGGCAACAGGAAAACGTCAAAGAAAGCCATTGTTAAGATTTAATGTGTCGCCAGCCAGCCAGCTCGCCAGAAGCTTTAGGTAAGTCCGCGCATGGCCACGTGTTCGCTGGTTGAAATTCCGCCGGAAACTCGGCATCCGTGGATTGTTTGACATTGCAGCCGCTTCTTGCGAGCGAGGTTCAAAATGTTGAACATTTCTTCCGTGAAGTATCTCACTCACTCCTCGCACCATTGTTCATCATTTGATAGTTAATGAATACTTTCCTCCAAAACGCAACTGCATTGTTTATTAAGAAAAAAAGGGGGAGAGTTCGGTTGTTTATTGCGATATTCCAGTGTATAGTTTGTGGGATTGTTGTTGGTATGTGTTGTGTTTTTGCTGTTAGTGTCTATTTTGTTTAAAAACAAATGCATTCATTCTGGAAATATTTGTCACGTACGAAAAGCGAATTAGCTGGTTCCCACAGGCTGATGAGTAGACCAGACACATGCTTAGGTATACGCACACATCTATCAATATGTGGAGGTATGGAACATTTTATTTTTAGATTAATGTATGTATAGTTGTATTTAGATTTATGGAGGTAGGTTTCGAAGGATGTTTAGATATGTTGATGCTCTGTGCCTGTTGCCTCTTACTATGTACCCTAAAACGCACATTGCCCGTGCCAGACATCTTATCTATTTCCATCCAGATTCCTTATTACACCAATGTAAGAAAGTTATGTCGTTATTACAACATGTTTGAGTTTATTAGCTTTGTTATGTATAATGTAGAATCTATATTGTTGTCCTCTTATGTGGTCTGGCGAAACGACCTATTAATTCATACAATGCTGCTTGATGGATTTATACTCCTGGAGTCGTTTGTTACTCCGGCAGGCATCTCCATGGGTATTAAGCTGCGGACAGAGTTTTTTCCCATATTATGAGTAATTAGATTACACTGATATAGGAAATTTGTTAAATGTATAGCTATTATAATCCCGACGTGTCATTCGCAGTATCGGAGATCTGCCTGAAATCCGCTGTTCTCGATCATGGGTCAAATAGATCAAGTGGATAGGCGCTTTAATTTAGATCCCACCACACCTAACTGCATATACTTAGGGACGCTAAATTAAGCGTGAATGAACGTTCCCTTAGTGATGAACGGAAACGTATGAGGGTTAGCTGTTAGGTTCGAGTAAATCATAGTATTTATTCAGGTTTGAGACGATATTTCGTTCTAGTCCAGTAATAATCCGTTGTGCAGTATTGCTACTTTGTTTATATTTTAGTTAAATCGCTTCAGTGAGTCCATACTGAGTTAGTGTACATTCTCTTTGTTATGAACAAACTGTAATGTTTGTTAACACGCTGAGGCTATATATAGGGCTTGAAGTTTCACTTCGGTTAGAGAAGAATTTCGACGCCAGACCAGTCGGACGTGTATTGATATATGGTTCATATAGGTAGGATTTATTCAGTTATTCGAACCCAGAATAAAGCTGAGGTCAGCATCTGAGGTGTCGAAATGCTTTATATACAGGTTTCTTTTGGACCACAGAATATTACTGTTGAATGTAAACTGTGGTGTCAAAATAGTTTATGATATGTATGTAGCAAGTCACCATTGAACCACACGCACGTGTTGTTTGTTGCGAGCTGTGGTATCAAATGGTATTTTTTACGTGCTTCCGCTTTTTGTACGTAGCCTGCATGTAGCCGCTTTCCTGTGGGCGTGACATATTTGTCGCGTACGAAAAGCGAATTAGCTGGTTCCCACAGGCTGATGAGTAGACCAGACACATGCTTAGGTATACGCACACATTTATCAATATGTGGAGGTATGGAACATTTTATTTTTAGATTAATGTATGTATAGTTGTATTTAGATTTATGGAGGTAGGTTTCGAAGGATGTTTAGATATGTTGATGCTCTGTGCCTGTTGCCTCTTACTATGTACCCTAAAACACACACACAACAACGGAAAGAAGAACAATAACCTCTCAATTATTCTATTGTTTATTGCCTCTTTAATAACAGTTTATATAAAACCTTCTTAAGTGCAACAAGACAAATATTAGTTTACAAACAATTGCCTTCGTATTACAACTACTGTACAGATAGAGAGATAGAGAAAGGAAGAGAAAGGAGGAAAGAAAAAAACAATGTGAACTCCCATATAATTAAACCAGTCATAATAACAACACTGTACAATGAACAACATTATAGAACATTTATCTAGAAACCATGCAAGAATTACATACACGATCGGAGGCCCCCCATTAAGCGGGCAACAATGCATATATATATATATATATATATATGCAGATGAATACATATGTGTGTGTTTGTATCAGCAATGGATTTCTCTCAGGAAAAATGATAAATAACCAATTTATGTATATAATTTAGATGATCTGCTAGAAAAACTGTACAGATGACATATTCGGTTCAATGATTAGGTCAGCCACACACACACGTGCATGCACAGGCACAAACACGCGCACGCACACGGTAAATACAGCTCCTCAGATATTAAAACAACTACCATGTCCCTCTAGTCTCTAACATCACCCACGAATCACTCATTTCGATCTACTCCCAAAACAGCCCCCCCCCCATAAACCAAACCAAATATGTTTGGCAGATTTATGTGAAAAGATGCCAGTTTAAATCTGAGCCTAGACTGATGAAAGAATACCCAACCTTAAGGCGTTGCATATTCTTTTTTATTAAACTAATTTCCCCCTAGAATCTCTATCAAGACAGCAGCTGGTTAATTGGGTGGTGGGTGGCGGGGTTTGAGAGAAGGGTTCTTTCATAACCGGAAATATTACACTGTAGACAAACGTCGACGGACAAAAATTATCACATTGTTCAAGTTACTTTGTCCTCGGCGTCACACCTCGCCACTTCTCAGCCCCGGTGGGCCGTAAAAACCCCCTCTCCCTACTCACCTCCCCCAACCCCCCGGATAGTTCCTAAGTGTACAGCGCCACTAAATATGGAATGTTAAGTCGTCGGTGTGCAAACAGACGTAAAATATTCTACACAGTACACGAATGGAACACCGACTGTCAACAGAAATGTGGACACGCAAAACGATAAATTACTTCATCTATTCTTCGAACGTAAGCAGACGACGAATTCAACACCAAAAATACGGGGGTGATTATGTGATACACGATTACGTGCGCATGCGCACGCGTGAATACGATTTTTAACGAAAACCAAAATAATAATATCAGGGTTCTCTCCCTTAACAAGACTGCCGGGGCATTGGGTTGTTGCATGTAGAATATAGGCATTGCTTCCATTAAATCCTTCGAATTGAATTCTGACAAACCGTTGGCAATGTAAAGACGTTAAAACAAAGTTAATCGTTTACCCAATTAAATTACCGGCGAATCACCGATACAACGTTTTCAATTTGAGGCCTTTAATGCCGGAAAACTAACGAAATGTACAACGCTTCCATCCAGCGGACTAACAAGCTAAGAGAAAGGTGCTAAGATTTTCTGCACCCATCATGGCTCCCTCCCAGTGTCTTTTTTTTTTTTGGGGGGGGACGGTTGACTCTGGAAACGAAACGATCCCCGTTTTGGAGCTGCGAAGTATAGCCCCGGTTTGTTGTGGGATTTAGTAGGCCCTTAACATCGGCGCTTCGAATAAAGCGGCGTGCGAGGGGGAGGAGAGGGGGGGGGCGTGGTTATCAATGGGGGGAAACAAACTTAAACCTAAAACACAAAACGGCAAATTACGAGACAACAAAGACGATCGGTCGATGAGGACGACTAACTACGACACACGTTTGCAGGCTCATGGAATGAATAAACAAATGATCCCCTCTTACGACACATGCAATGGAATGCACATTTCTTCACTCAGAAATCTCTACTGGATCAGTTGCAATGGTTGGCTAGCTCTCGAAAATAACATCCGGATCAGATTAATCTAGCTTACGGTGGACCCCACAAGGCGGCGTCCTGTGTAGAAGGCACGCGAGTACTTCACGCGTACTACTGTGAGTGGTCAATCTACTGCTAAGTATTTAATAATAATAATAATAATATTAACAATTATGAATAATAAACAGATTTAACAAACGGAACTACAAGTTGTGTTCTGTTTAGGTGAAGCAAGCTTTAAAAAAATATTTTAAAGAAAAAACGTCACGATATCAAAACTTCAGAACTGAAACTTGAATCGATAAATTATTATAAAATCGAGGCATCAGTGAAACAATTGAACAATCCCGAAATAAACTAACATCAAACTGGTTCATTCCGAAATAAACTGGTCTAGCACTGAAATATCTCGCTCTAAAATGTTTAACACCGACACGTATAACACTGAAATGTTAACATTAAACTGTTAAACACTGGGTTGTCGAGATAACTGAACAAATGTATACACTAATTGAAATAAATGTGTATAATGTTATTATTGTTACACAAT